>APFE030586517.1:0-73593 GCA_000404065.3 Pinus taeda
GTTTATTATGGATTGATGTTTATGGAATTCTTACTAAATATTTAATTTATTTGACTTATTTAGTATAATCATATTTTGCCCACTATTTTTCTAATACCATATTCATACATCATATTAATATCAAATTATGCCAAGCATTTTAAATTTAAGTTTATAATTATACAATTTTATTGGTTTTTCATAATAATTGTTTTAATGCTTATTATGGATAGATGCTTATAGACTTTTAACAATTATTTAATTCATTTGACTAAGTTAGTACAATCATATTTTATTTACTATTTTTCCTATTCCATTTTCATAAGTTATATTAATATCACATTATGCAAAGTATTTTAAATTTAATTTTATAATTATAAAATTTTACAGTTTTTCATAATAAATGCTTTAATGGGTATTATGGATTGATCTTTATGGAGTTGTATTTAGCAGTACTTTTTAGATTTTTTGGTGCCTCTAGGAAAAATTTAAGATGAAATCTTGATTTGTGTTATTTAAACTAGTTTTTTTTTTATTGTATATATAGATTCACACACATAAAGCAGTTACTCATCAAACTTGTGATTTTAATAAATTCAAGCAGGATTTTAGAGAAATTAAACTGGAAAAACCCACTATAAAAACTTAAGTGATTATTGTAAAGTACTCTAATTAACTCATTATTTTGGTCTGTAATAGTGGAAATATTTTGAGAAATGTGGGTTAAGGCAGTGAAAATTCATTATTTTGGGTGCAGTAAGGTTTATAATGTGTTGAATCTATTTCAATCATTAAAAAACTAAAAAAATATGTGTTTAGTGAGACTTTTTTGAAAGTATTTGTGTTTAGTGAGACTTTTTTTAAGTTTTCATGTGAGTTTTTTGAGTCAAATTTCTCTAAAATCCTAAAATCCTGCATGAATTTATTGAAATCCAAAATTTGATGAGTAAACAGTGCACAATAAAAAAAACCAATTGAAGTAAGACAAATCAATATTTCAAGTCAAAATTTTCTGATTATTCTGATACCAACAAATCCAAAAAATCACACTAAAAACAACTCAAAAAAATTAAAACACCCCTATATTCAAATTCTTTTTAAAATAAACATATTTCCAAAAAAAAGTCGAGGCAAATTGTAAACTCGGTAGACAATTTCGATCTTTGTAAATATTATATTATATTCATAGCGTAACCTAACAATCTTACTAAATATAGCATAGTATTATGTTGATAATTAACACGATTACATGCAAGAAAATAGTAAAACAAAGTCAAATAAAATTAAACTTCTGCTGTATTGAAAATAATGAATTTCGTACCGCCAAAACCACCTTATAGAACAAAGTTGCCTGAAGTTATACTTAGCGATGTTGAAAATAAATAAATGTATTACAGTAAAATACTAAGTCAGATGAAATTACAGTTGTGGATTCAATGTAGCGAAATACGTCATAGAAGAAAGCAAAGGTAAATTGTGTGCATTTAATGCAATTTAACAACTAGCGTAGGAATGGACCACATATTAAGCGCAACAATCTGGATACCACTAGTTTAAGATTGATCAGTCTTCCATATGTGTAAATATATACACATGAACCTCCAAATTTTACCTTACTGGTCAGATCATGGACAGGATTACTGAAGATCTCCACAGTGACAAAGAACTCTCTGAGTACAGAGGTCAAGATCACGATTCTGGAGGGTATCCATGTCTCAAGGTTCATTGTTTTCATCGACGTGGAAGAGATGATGTGACATATGAAGAGAATGAACAGTGGAACGAGAATGGATCGAGATGCAGAGCCAGCGATGAGATTGAAGCTAAGTTTGCTGAAGGATATAATGAGGACGATGATGAAAAGGAAGAAGAAGACGACGATAAGGAAGGTGAAGACACAAAGGTAGACTTCAAGGGGAAGCGGAAGAATGAATTAGTACGGAAATTTCCCCCGCCTCTCCCTTCTATTGTAAGGACATTTCCGCCGCCTCTCCGTCGGGTGGAGTTGAAGTCCTATAGGAGCAATGGGAGGTTGATTATAACGAAGGTTAATGAGTACCAACCTCAGGAATTTCTCTGTGCAGAACGTTCCAATGGGCGTTTGATTCTGCATTTAGTAAAGCATGATGCAGGGGCCACTTCTTCCTCTCCAAACTAGTTCCATTTACAAGGCATGTTTGCTTTATTAATAAGGGGTAGCAATGCGGTAAAATGCCCAGTGCGTTAAAACTCAATCCGTGACTTTTTTTTAGATATTTTTACCATTAAACGATGGTACATTTCAGATATTTTACAGTAGTTTTATAACTAGTTGGTTATTTTATATGTGAATCGTTTTAAGTATTTTTACTTCAAAGTTTCTTAAATATTGCACATGTACAATTTTTTTACGATTGCCTCCATATTTGTTTCCCGATTACTTTCGCATCGGATGATTGACTGTGTATCTATTTCAGGAAATGCTTAATCTGTAGTTAAAATGTTCGGGGATGCTGAAACTGTGTTTACAATTCTGATTTGCTATGATAATCGTTTCCAATATTAGTGTTAGGGTTCGTGGGATGATATTTATTCTTTTATTGATATCTCGCTTTTTTTCTTCTGAAAAAAATTATTCTTTTATTGAATTCTCCGTTTCATCAAGATGCATGAGACCTACGACAGCTCATCGACATGGATTTATCTTCTTACCGATCACAAATTTTATTCAGTAGTATGGTGTTTAAAATATTAAAATGTCAATCTCAAAATTCATTAGTATCGTGTTTAAAAAATGAAAAATGTCGATCTCAAAGTCTGTAGTGCGTACGGCCGAGTATGCTCTGAAGGAAGACTAAAGAACTCCATGCAGCCTTATACTAACGCAGCAAGTGACAGCATACGGCCTTCCCGGAGAAGATAGCATAATGTATCAATTGACAGATAAATAAAAATTAACTACCTATAACTTAGAAATAATATTAAACCATAAATAATGGCTAAGAGCATGTGTTTTCTCTTAAGAGTTTATAGGTTGAAAACAAGAGGGGTAGAGTATATATGACTTAATAAATTTAGCAGTCAAATAACTACACTGAAGTGGGTCCTTGTCCCACAAACAAGGGGTCTCATACACCAATTTAGGTAATCCCTCCTTGTGCATTTCTCTAGCTTAAGTTTTAGAATGAAGGTATACTAGGAGATAAGGAGAGTTTAGGCCATGGGAAAATACAAAGTATGTAGTAAGTTTTTTTGTTTCCCATTGTTTTCTTTTTTTTGTTTTTGGTTGTATGTCCCTTTGGGAGTGTTTTTTGTTTTTGGTTGCATGACCCTTTGAGAGTGAAGGTAGAGGAAGAAATAGAGAGATTTAGGTTATTTTTGGGTGCATGATTTTTTCAGAATGAAGATAGAGTGAAGATAGAGGAAGAAATAAAGAGATTTGAAGTAGGGGGAATAGGAAGAAATAAACAGATTTGAGGTAGTGGGAATGTAAACAAGGTCTTTCACTTCTTAGTCCTTAGAGCCTTCCCAGATTTTTTTTAGAGTTTTCCCATGTTTTATTATAGCTTTCTTCCTGATGCACACATTTATCTAGTAATTCATTTTTTATTGTGATTTAGTTATTCTAATTTTACATTTTTATTGTTTTCTATTGTTTGTTTAACTTTAGGGCTATTTGGCAAACTATGGTTTCTATCTATTTTGGATAATATTGGGAGGTATATTGGTGTTTATAAGGTCAAAGGAACTCTACTTACATCAAATTTCCTTAGTCTCTCTAGGACATGTTATATACTCTAGCTCCTAACTACAATGCTCACTTTGGTTCTAGTTCTAATTCATTGTTCTGGTTACCTTTATCTCTAACTTTAATTCATGGTTGTGGCTACTAGATTTTCTACTATGACTAGCTCTAGTCGTTGGTTGGCTTCTTCCAAAAATGTAGAATTCTATCCATTGATCTTAGCTTTAAACAATCTCCAAATTTAAATAGGTGGAGACTATCTATGTTAACATTCAGTGAAGATAAGTTGAATGGCGGTATGAGTTCCTATATGCCATCATTTAACAGTTTCACAAGAGATGTGTAGTCTACATTCCCTTTCTAGAGAGATAGTAGGTAGCAACTAGAATGGGGTTAATTTGCTTGTTGGTATCAACCCACTATTGTATTAGATTCTGATGAATTCTTTCTATGCTATTATCAATCCTTTCTCAACGTTTTCTCATTCTTAAGTTGGAGATGAAGTGACCTCTTTATCTTTACTAGGTTTCATTTTCCACACTCAACCTAGCTACCCATTCTCTCTAGTTAAGACCTAGATGGAGTAACACACACTCATCATGGCTATGTATCCTCTCTAATGAAGCCCTAGATGGAGTTACACATATTGCTTCCCAATGTCCCCTCAACTTATAGTAGGGGAAATAATTAGTATTGCTTCTACATGCACTACATTGGCATACTCTTTTCCATGTGCCTACTATTTCATTGTTGAATTAGAGAATTTACTTGTGATACCTCCTTTGAAAGACATATCTCTTGTCACATGTAGATTTATTCACAGAAATTTTCCTATATATCAATATTTTTTCATATATAATGAAAATACCATTTAGTATCATTAATAAAGGGTCTTATCATTTTTCTTCTTACAATATTATTAAACAAGGAATTCCCCTACACATCTTTGTCTTATTATCCTTCCATCTTTGTCTTATTATCCTTCCATAAAGATGAGGTTGTACCTTGACTCTACCTTCATGTACTATTTATTTTTATTTTAATAATATGTTAACCTTTTCATACCTTTCACTTCAACAAAATTAGTCTTCATAGTCATAGTCATAGGATTCTTAGGTCTACCATCAAAATATAGCCCTAGTGCTTCACCTTCTATTCAACTACATTGGAACTTAGGATAAGCTTTCTTCTCTTAGATATTTTTGTTTATGTAGCTAATAGTTCTTTAGAATTTAGAAACAATAGCTCTCCTACTATTTGAAAATTCACCAAGAATTTCATGAGAAAAGTACAGGGACTTCCTCAAAGGTATCTTCCTTGAGCTGGTGTAGTCAATAGTGGTAGTCAATTGTTTTCATCGACGTGGAAGAGATGATGTGACATATGAAGAGAATGAACAGTGGAACGAGAATGGATCGAGATGCAGAGCCAGCGATGAGATTGAAGCTAAGTTTACTGAAGGATATAATGAGGACGATGATGAAAAGGAAGAAGAAGACGACGATAAGGAAGGCGAAGACACAAATGTAGACTTCAAGGGGAAGCAGAAGAATGAATTAGTACGGAAATTTCCGCCGCCTCTCCCTCGGGTGGAGTTGAAGTCCTATAGGAGCAATGGGAGCTTGATTATAAAGAAGGTTAATGAGCACCAACCTCAGGAATTTCTCTGTGCAGACCGTTCCAATGGGCGTTTGATTCTGCATCTAGTAAAGCATGATGCCGGGGCCACTTCTTCCTCTCCAAACTATTTCCATTTACAAGGCATGTTTGCTTTAATAATAAGGGGTAGCAATGCGGTAAAATGCCCAGTGCGTTAAAACTCAATCCGCGACTTTTTTTTAGATATTTTTACCATTAAAGTATGGTACATTTCAGTATTTTACAGTAATTTTTAAAACTAGTTGGCTATTTTATATGTGAATCGTTTTAAGTATTTTTACTTCAAAGTTTCTTAAATATTGCACATGTACAATTTTTTTACGATTGCCTCTATATTTGTTTCCCGATTTACTTTGGCATCGGATGATTGACTGTGTATCTATTTCAGGAAATGCTTAATCTGTAGTTAAAATGTGCTTACAATTCTGATTTGCTATGATAATCGATTCCAATATTAGTGTTAGGGTTCGTGGAATGATATTTATTCTTTTATTGAATTCTCCGTTTCATCAAGATGCATAAAACCTACGACAGTTCATCGACATGGATTTATCTTCTTACCGATCACAAATTTTATTCAGTAGTATGGTGTTTAAAATATTAAAATGTCAATATCAAAATTCATTAGTATCCTGTTTAAAAAATGAAAAATGACGATCTCAAAGTCTGTAGTGCGTACGGCCGAGTATGCTCTGAAGGAAGACAAAAGAACTCCATGCAGCCTTACACTAACGCAGCAAGTGACAGCATACGGCCTTCCCGGAGAAGATAGCATAATGTATCAATTGAGAGATAAATAACAATTAACTACCTATAATTTAGAAATAATATTAAACCATAAATAATGGCTAAGAGCATGTGTTTTCTTCTAAGAGTTCACAGGTTGAAAACAAGAGGAGTAGAGTAGGCATGCCTTAATAAACTTAGCAAACTTAGCAGTTAAATAGCTACACTGAAGTGGGTCCTTGTCCAAGGGGTCTCATACACCAATTTAGGTAATAGCTCCTTGTGCATTTCCCTAGCTTACTTTTTAGAATGAACTTATACTAAGAGATAAAGAGAGTTTAAGCCATGGGAAAATACAAAGTATGTAGTAGGTTCTTTTATTTCCCATTGTTTCTTGTTTTTTGTTTTTGGTTGCATGTCCCTTTGGGAGTGTTTTTTGTTTTTGGTTGCATGACCCTTTGAGAGTGAAGGTAGAGGAAGAAATAGAGAGATTTAGGTTATTTTTGGGTGCATGATTTTTTCAGAGTGAAGATAGACTGAAGATAGAGGAAGAAATAAAGAGATTTGAAGTAGTGGGAATAGGAAGAAATAAGCAGATTTGAGGTGGTGGGAATGCAAACAAGGTCTTTCACTTCTTATTCCTTAGAGCCTTCCCACATTTTTTTAGAGTTTTCCCATGTTTTATTATAGCTTTCTTCCTGTGCATTAGATGCACAAGTTTATCTAGTAATTCATTTTTTATTGTGATTTAGTTATTCTAATTTTACATTTTTATTGTTTTCTATTGTTTGTTTAACTTTAGGGCTATTTGGCAAACTATGGTTTCTATCTATTTTGGATAATATTGGGAGGTATATTGGTGTTTATAAGGTCAAAGGAACTCTATTTACATCAAAGTTCCTTAGTCTCTCTCAAACATGTTATATACTCTAGCTCCTAACTACAATGCTCACTTTGGCTCTAGTTCTAATTCATCGTTCTGGATACCTTTATCTCTAACTTTAATTCATGGTTGTGGCTACTGGATTTTCTACTATGACTGTAGCTCTAGTTGTTGGTTGGCTTCTTCCAAAAATGTAGAATTCTATCCATTGATCTTAGCTTTAAACAATCTCCAAATTTCAATAAGTGGAGACTATCTATGTTAACATTAAGTGAAGATAAGTTGAATGGTGGTATGAGTTCCTATATGCCGTCATTTAACAGTTCCACAAGAGAAGTGTAGTCTACATTCCCTTTCTAGAGAGATTGTAGGTAGCAACTAGAATGGGGTTAATTTGGTTGTTGGTATCAACCCACTATTGTATTAGATTCTGATGAATTCTTTCTATGCTATTATCACTCCTTGCTCAACTTTTTCTCATTCTTAAGTTGGAGATGAAGTGACTTCTTTATCTTTACTAGGCTTCATTTTCCACACTCAACCTAGCTAGGCATTCTCTCTAGTTAAGACCTAGATGGAGTAACACACACTCATCATGGCTATGTATCCTCTCTAATGAAGCCCTAGATGGAGTTACACATATTGCTTCCCAATGTCCCCTCAACTTATAGTAGGGGAAATAATTAGTATTGCTTCTACATGCACTACATTGGCATACTCTTTTCCATGTGCCTACTATTTCATTGTTGAATTAGAGAATTTACTTGTGATACCTCCTTTGAAAGACATATCTCTTGTCACATGTAGATTTATTCACGGAATTTTTCTTCTATATCAATAATTTTTCCTATATAATGAAAATACCATTTAGTATCCGTAATAGTGAGTAGCCTTATCATTTTTCTTCTTACAATATTATTAAACAAGGAAGTCCCCTACACATCTTTGTCTTATTATCCTTCCATCTTTGTCTTATTATCCTTCCATAAAGATGAGGTTGTACCTTGACTCTACCTTCATCTACTATTTATTTTTATTTTAATAATATGTTAACCTTTTCATATCTTTCACTTCAACAAAATTAGTCTTCATAGTCATAGTCATAGGATTCTTAGGTCTACCATCAAAATATAGCCCTAGTGCTTCACCTTTCTATTCAACTACATTGGAACTTTGATAAGCTTTCTTCTCTTAGATAATTTTTTTTATGTAGCTAATAGTTATTTAGAATTTAGAAACAATGGCTCTCCTACTATTTGAAAATTCACCAAAAAGTTCATGAGAAAAGTACAGGGACTTCCTCAAAGTTATCTTCCTTAAGTTGATGTAGTCAATAGTGGTAATGTAAACTGACCTTACTTTCTAGTTGTCTTGCATAATTGTTTATAACTCTTCCAAGGCATGTTTCCTCTCCTGAAGTCATCATATGAGTGAGCCCCCATATATTCTTACTAGTTATCAAACTAAATGGCCTCTCCCAAGTATAAATATTGAACATTGTGATTGTGGAACTATTGTGATAAGGTTAGTAGGCTCATCCAACATTGTGGAGTGTTGGTTCCCACTATATTTGGATTAACGGTTTGGTGTTATACTTGAATTTGTTGAGTTTGATATTGAGTCCAATGAATCATGTTGTGATAAGGCTCAACTAGTAGGCTCAACCATCCTCTTGGATTCTTAGTTCCTAGTATATTTGGATTAAATGTATTGGCCTTATATCCCATATTACTCAAAAGACTTGCATATTCACCATGCTTGTCACAATGAAATGTTATTACATCCATGGTTTTACAAACCATGAGGGACATCTTTAGCTAGTTGTGATAAGGGTTAAGGAGTAAGCTCTACCACCCTGTATGTTCTATGGTTAGAGCAATTTATTTCAATTTTCATAGTTAGCTCAATAACTTTTAGAGATTAGCAATTGCATCAACATTAAAGTAAAGTGCATATAGAACATAAACATAAATCTCATAAGACAAGCCAAGACAAGACGACACAAGAACCCCATTCTTATATGTTCTTCAATAGTTCAGCAGAGAGATATAGTACATTTATAAGAGCTTAATCTCTAAGAAGATGATACATGAGATCAGTGAAGACAAGTAGCTTCAACTCATTCTGCATCCTCTTGCATTCTATCATCATGCTGCACCAATTCACTGAGCTGCTCTTGTCATGGAAATGCAACCAATCATGGTTGTACCCATCACAGTGCACTAAGTTGCACCACTCACACTTGTACCCGTACATGTTTTTGTACATAAATATTGCCTCTATTATGCTGCAATCATTACAGTTGTACCTATATATGTTGTTGTACATACTACTTTCAGTGCATAGTTGTACCTATACATGTTGTTGTACATACCCCTTCTGTCCCATAATATGTCTAGCATATCATACCCAAACATGGCCATGATGTCACCTACAGCAACAATAACAGCTAGGCGACCTTTCAGGATAGCAACCAACTATAGTATTCATCATAAACTAGGATCCAACACTGATGTTTTCTTCTGGATTTGTGACAGCAGTGGTTAGGGCAAGTGCTGCAGCCCTAAACCCTTATGACAGTCCACAAACCAACCCTTAAAGGTTTGTAACATTCCTAGTGAAGCCTCCTCTTTATCCACGTTGCCTTATGAGGGGCTAGTCCATCTTAACAACTCTTTCTATGTGTTGAGGGCTACATCCTAGCACTATCATGAGAGAGTCCCTAGGACTTTCCAAAACACACCTTATTCTTCAGTGTTTTGTCCCTCCAGGTCTTCGGCCTTCACTACCGAGTAACTAGTACTTGTCTTGATAGCCCTAAAACAGTCCTAGGACAATCCTCTAATCAACCCAGCAAACTTTCCTCTTCTTGATCCTCTCTTGCTGCAACTAGAGCATCTTCACACCACCCTTAGGGAGGGCAGCCTAGGGCCTTCCCTTTGCTGTGGATTACGGCTCCCTTAGATCTGCAGCCAGATCTCTTACAAGTCTGCCACTACGAGTCTCCTAGATGACCCTTCTTTGGGTTGCTTATAAGGCATCTCCTCTAGACCTCCTCTTCCACCAAAAACCCAAAACAAGTGGAGAGTGACATCACAAGAGATGAGTGTTAAATGACTTGAAGTGCTCCTTTATTTATACTAAAACATTGAGCACAAGTGGGCTTTATTTGGTTGCTGGTAGACCTTGGCTAATTGTCCCATAACATTAATAAATTCATATCTCCATGAATATTTGTTGGAATTAGATGATGTTTAGATGAATCCTAAACCTCTCGATGAGAGGGATCCAAGAAAAATATTAGTTGGCATAAATAAGATGACCCACAAGGATTTTGGCACTAGTTTCCAATTTTAACACTCCCTCTCTCAACTAGGGAGAACTCCACAGCTTATCCATATGTCCTATTGTACTATCTCTGCCATTAGTGTAGCTACACTACTCTGCTACCATTCTCTAGTTACCCAAAGTCAGTTTCATCTTAGCGACCCAAAGTGAGTTTTGATCAATATCACAAGAGAGTGTCTCAAACCACTCATACTAATCCCAGAATTGAGGTCATCCTAGCATAGGGAGTACGGTAGATACAAGGATAGTACTACTATGGTCACTAACCCCATTTCACTACTCACTGATTAGATGAGAGGAACTTCCCATGAGTCCCAAACTACATGGTATGCCTTGACAGGAGAACTAATCATCCTGTCAATGAATCATCTTGTCCATTGATCACCATAGAAGAACTAATCATCCTAGCCCACAGGAGAACTAATGATCGTGGCTCAAAGTCACCATGGGAGAACTAATGATCATGTTCCATAGTCACCATGAGGTATCACAGGGAAAGGTTGAACCTGTCACCCTATACACAGTGCACCACCATGGGAGGGTGAGTCGCCTGTGGTCGCATGTCACTCCATTAAGTACCCCAAGCCCCGAGAGTTCGCTCAATGCATGCAATATGTAGGACCCTTATACGAAGGTATCTCAATGACTCCAAGTCGTTTGGGAAAATCATAGATTTGACCTTTCCCTAGGGCTTTGACAAAGTTTCTGCGACCTATACATCAGTCTCAATGTGATGGAGCCTCCTCGCTCATCAACTTGCCATATCCTAAATAAGGTAGTATCTGATGTCTATCTATTGGAACAATACTCGGTTCCTCAATAATTGAATGCCCCCCTCATTGTCACAAAGAATCACAATGGTATTCATCATGTGTACAAATAGCTCACTCATGAGCTTCGACAACCACACGAAGTCACACAAGATCATACTTGTAGCTATGTATTTGGTCTCGACGGTGCTTATAGAAACCAACTTCTGCTTCTTTCTCATCCATGATATCGAAGTAGAATCAAGAGAGAACCAACACTCAGAAGTGCTCTAGTGATCCTCCAAACTAACTACTGAGTCAACATTCAAATAATCATGCAGCTTCATATTTCCGGTAGTGTATCTGAATCCATGAGGGATTGTGACCTCAAGATATCTCAGAAGATTCTTGTCACTAATCTAGTGAGGCTCAACCAAATATGAGCTCACCATGCTAACTGCAAAGCATATATATGGATAGAAGTTCAATAAGAACATCAATGCAGTTGAGTTTATGAAACTTAGAGGCATTTCCCAAATCTCGTTTTCCATCACCACCATATAACTTCTTAAAGTTAAGATACTTGAGGTAGTCACAAGCTTGGAGTTTACCATTCCATATCTGGAATCGAACTCCCTCTTACTTCTGCAAGTGAGAGGGTCTACACCTATTAGAAATAGGTCGTTTTTTAGAAGGTGTCGGTATGAGAGGTCTATCATCCACAACCTTCAAACAATGGTTTAGATCGGCTTCACTTTTAGTGAACCTCAGCTTCATGAGACAACTATCAATCCTCTCATATTAGGCCCAGGGTGTTTTACTTCAAGCCATAGAGGCTTTCTTCAACTTGTATACATGAGACTCCCAATCATGAATCTCAAATCCCTCAAGTTGTCCCAAACCTGTGGACCTGCTACATGAGGGGAATGGTCCCCTTGTAAGATTTTCCTTCGGTACATATTATACATGTACCTTCATGCCCTTCTTGAGTTCAGGTATTCGAGCCACCATATGATTCACATCGGCTAGGGCATCATAAAGTAGATCTCAGGTGTTATAGATGAGATATGTCATGATCCCCAATGGACCATCCTGCAACTTGACACAAATTGCCAACCCTGAACCCATGAGTAAAAGAATATTTGAAAATTTCATTTCCAAACACGTACCTTTCCATCAATGAATGCCACCCTATAACCTTTGACTTCCATTGTCGAAATGGACACCAGGTTCTTCTTGTGATCAGGTACATAAAAGAGATTGTGTAAATGAATCAAGTTATCCTCATTCAATTGAGGGGTAACATTCCCTACACCCTTTCCAAGATAGGTGGCATTGGCTTCAAGTATAATCCCACGATTGTTTCCATCTCTACCAAATTAGAGAGAGCACCCTTCTATCTAATGAAGTGCCTTGAAGTACTATAATTGATAAGCCAGATTCCCAAAGAATCTAAAGGAGAGGGCCAATACAAGATAGCACCTCTTTATCTTATCAGAAACAAAATTTGATTCTTCATACCTAGGGTTCCTTGCTTTCTTTAAAGAGTCGGCCATTTCCTTGATGACCTACATTACCTATCATTCCTCTCACCATTGAAGATGTCCCTGAAATGATTGTTACCATCATCAAGTGATGTGTCCCTGCCATTCAGACACTCCTTTGCATAATGGATGAACTAGTTATATGCCTTTCCTTCCACCCTGAGATCTGATCTTCCCAATGAAGTGATATTTAGGTAGGCCATATTTTTCTATGCCATTCTGATCATATTCTCTCCTTGGATTTCACCTTTGGTGAATTTGAAGATGGATGAGCAACCCAATGATCCTTTTTTCCTTTCCTAACTCTCTTCGGTGATTGCTATTTCACTCTTGCTTAGGCATTGTCTTCACCTCATCTCTGATCCCATGTTAAGTTTAGGTATGTTCTATTCTTAGAGAAATTTATTTCACTTTTCATAGTTAGCTCAATGTCTTTTCCAGATTAGCAATCACATCAGCATTAAAGTAAACTAGAGATAGAACATAAACATAAATCGCATAAGAAATGCCAAGGCAAGAGGACACAAGATGTGGCACTAGCTAGGGACAATCCCCGATGTGGGGAAACCCTTGATCAATTATTCTTATGTGTCCTTCAATAGCTCAACAGAAAGAGAGAGAAAGAGAGAGAGATAGTACATATACAACAGAAGTCAACACTTTGACTTATCTAGATAAGAGCATAGATCATCTCTAAGAATATGATACATGAGATCAGTTGAAGACAAGTTGCTTCAATTGATTCTCCATCATGCTATATTTTGTCATCATGTTTCTCCCATTCACTAAGTTTCTCTTCTCACGGAAATGAAACCAATCATGGTTATACCCATCACGGTGCACTATGTTGCACCACTCACAGTTGTACCCATACATGTTGTTATACATATTGCCTCCACTATGTTGCAATCATTATAGTTGTACCTATACATGTTCTTGTACATATTTCTTCCACTTCAAGAGTTGTACCTATACATGCTGATGTATATACTGCTTCCACTACAAGAGTTGTACCTATACATGTTGTTGTACATACTGCTTCCACTGCAACAGTTGTACATATACCTATTTATGTCCCATAATATGTCCAACATATCATACCCAAACATGGTCGCGCTTTCACCTAAAACAACAATAGCTAGGTGACCTTTCAAGGAATCAACCAACTGTAGTATTTATCCCAAAATAGGATCCAACGCCCCTACAAAACATTGTTGAACTGAGGTTTACTTCTTCGTTTGTGACAGCCCTAGTTAGGGCACGTGCTGTAGCCCTAAACCCTAATGACAATCCACAAACCAACCCTCAAATGTTTGCAGCATTCCTAGTGAAGCCTCCTCTTTGTCCATGTTGCCTTCTAAGGGGCTAGTTCACCTTAACAACCCTCTACGTAGCTCTTTCTGTGTGGTAATGCCTATGGCCTAGCACTGTCATGAGATAGTCCCTACTTATGCCTAAACACACCTTCTTCTTCAGTGTTTTGTCCCTCTAGCTCTTTGACCTTCACTACCCAGCAACTCGGACTTGTCTTGATAGCCCTCAAACAGTCCTAGCACAGTCTGCAAGTCAACCAAGCAAATTGTTGTCTTCTTGATCCTCTCTTGTTGTGGCTAGGGAATATTCATACCACCCTTAGGTAAGGCAGCGTAGGGCTTCCTCTAGCTTTGAATTAGGGCCTTCCCTTTGCTATGGATTAGGGATCCCTTTGATCTTCTATCAAATCTCCTACAAGTCTATGGCTAGGGCTCTCCTAGATGACCCTTCTTTGGGCTGCGTAGAATGCATCTCGTCTAGACCTCCTCTTCCACCAAAAACCCAAAACAAGTGAAGAGTGAGATCACAAGAGATAAGTGTTAAATGACTTGAAGTCCTCATTTATTTATACTAAAAATTTGAGCACAAGTGGGGTTTATTTGGTAGCTCGCCAACCTGGACAAGTTGTCCCATAACACTAATAAATTCATATCTCCATGAATACTTATCGGAATCAGATGATCTTTAGATCAATCCTACACCTCTCAATGAAAGGGATTGAAGAAAAATATCAGCTACCATAAATAATATGACCCACTTGTATTTTGGCCCTAGTTTCCAATTTTAACAGTTGGTGTAGTCAATAGTCGTAATGGAAACTGGCATCACTTTCTAGTTTTCTTACATAATTATTTATAACATTTCCAAGGCATTTTTCCTCTCTTGAAGTCATCATATGAGTGAGCCCCCATATATTCTTACTAGTTATCAAACCAAATTACCTATCCCAACTATAAAGGTTGAACATTGTGATTGTGGAACTATTCCATGATCATAATCTAGAAATCCCACTAGGAAATTTTGGCCCTCATTGTGATAAGGTTAGTAGGCTCATCCAACAGTGTGGAGTGTTGTTTCCCACTATATTTAGATTAAGGGTTTCGTGTTATAGTGGAATTTGTTGAGTTTGATATTGATTTTGATGAATCAAGTTGTGATAAGGCTCAACTAGTAGGCTCAACCATCCTCTTGGAGTCTTAGTTCCTAGTATATTTCGATTAGATGTATTGGTGTTATATTGTAAACTATTAGGATCTTGAGCCTTTCCCATATTACTCCAAAGACTTGCAAATTCACCATGTTGGTCACAATGAAATGTTATTCCATCCATGGTTTTTCAAACCATGAGGGACATCTTTAGCTCGTTGTGATAAGGGTTAAAGAGTAAGCTCTACCACCCTAGTGGATTCTAGTTATTGATATATTGGATATAATCTTGGTATTATAGTGGAAGAAACTAAGTTTTATATTTAACCTCACCTATATTATTCCTTAGCAATTCATCATAGTAAAAAAATATATATTTGTTTCTTGTATGGGGTCAACTTATGTATTCTATTCTATAGGCATACATTCATAAATTAATGTCATATAAATATATTTATTTTAAAGGTGATACTATTTTATAGGTATTAATGTATAATTCAAATGATATACTCACTCTCAGTAGGGCTTCTTGTTAGTTATCTTCTCTCCCTATCCAAAAGGCTAAGAGGTAGGGCTCCTATTACCTTCACGACATGAAATCTTCTTACAAAATATTATTAATGCTATGAATTTTTAAAGGACTTTGGGGTTTAAAAATTATTTCTTAAATGTCTAACAACTCCCATATTTAGATAATTTTCATAAAAGTGTATACACAGGAATGATTACATGTTTTCTCCACCCAAAACATAGTTTCATTATCCATATGTCTTTTCTATCAAGGAGGTAAAGGATTAATGTCATGAATGAATGCCCTTAAAAATTCTTTTTTCAATCCTCCATACCACCATTCAAAACATTATTTTTTAATGTCTTACTAGGACTTTTTTGATTGAGAGTTTTTTTAAATGATTAAGTGTACAATAAAAATGATATATTCTATTCTTGGTCAATATACCTAGTGTTTCTAGGTAGTGTAAACTTTGTAGATAGTTTTTTTTTGTTTTCTTGTTTTATTTACAAATGAGATAGTCTCTTGTTGATCAATATACCCAGTGAGTCTAGTTGGTGTATAACTCATACTTCATATTTTTATTTTAAGTAGGTTTTATTATTGGTCATATTCTATCCACATCGTGTTAAATTTTGGTATGTTTTATGCTTAAGAGAAATTTACTTCAAATTTTTTTATTATCCCTATATCAATTTCCAGATTAGCAATCATGATCATGATAATAAAATGTAGATAAAACATAAATGTAAATAGTAGAACACAAGCCAACACAAGATGTGGCACGAGAAAGCCACAAACCCCAACGTGTGGAAACCTTGATCAATTCTTCTTATATTCTTCAATAGTTCAGTAGAGAGAGATGGTAGAAATATACAAGACTGATATTTATGACAATAGTAGAAAAGACTTGACTAGAGAAGACATGTTGGTTCGTAGAGAATCTTCCTCTTTATGATCTGGTATCAATAGGACGTTCAGTAAACTTAGCCAATCATGGTCAAACCTTGACCCAAAAAATCTACCAAAATTATGATGTCTTCTGTTGCACTAGTTGTTCCTCCTTCAGCAGTTAGGGTACCAAAAATCAGTTCTCCAACAGTCATCAAAATAGTCTTTAATCGCAGCAACATTAACTCACGACATCTCCTAGATTATGCTGATGATATTGGCATATATAAGCCCTCAAACACCAATACACAATACTTTGCTGTGGTGTTATGGTATGCAGCCTAACACACAGCCTTCGTGTAGCTTCGAGGCAGCATGATCTTAATTCCTTGTCCCTCCAATGATACCCCAATAGATCTGGTCTTTATCTCCTCTAACTAGGCACTCCTACAGGAGGAAACAAAGCCTCACTCAGTCACAAAATGATACCTAAACTGTCCCTTAACCCATGTCTATGAAAAACCTTCTTTCAGGTTGTTAACATAATTATTCTTGTCATGTTTAGGGCACTTTTGGCTACAGCCTAGGGTCAATCAATGTCTACATATTATGTCTTCTCAAATCTATTGTTAATACTTCTTTTGGTGCAGATTGATGACTCTTCTTGACATAGGATTAGGGATCCTTTATGACAATGTATTAGAGATTCTACGACATCGGATTTAGGGCATCCCTTTAAGTGTAGATTAGAGCTTCCTCTGTTGCATATAAGAGATTCTCTATATAACCTATAGGATCCTTCCTTAATTGTGGATATAGGCTTTCTCTAGACAGCCTACAGGAGCCTTTCTCAACTACGGATGAAGGCTTCCTCAAGATAGCCTATGGGAGCCTTCCTTTAGGCTACCACTAGGGTTACATTAGACCTTCCTTGACTACAGCTAGGGCACAACTCAAGAGCATCTAGGACTCTCTTGGTTAGCTCTTTCCACAACCTATTCCTTGAGAGAATACAAACCCAAAACATGTGGAGGGATAGATCAAGTGATATGTGTGTGAAAAATGACTTGAGGTCTCCTCTGTTTGTAATACCAGGTTGAGGTTTAGCTGTGGTAATTTGCTTGCTAATTGACCTTGACAAATTGTCAAGTAATACAAATAAATTCATATCTCAATAAATACATGTTGGAATGGGATGATATTTAGATCAATTCTACACCTCCAGAAGAGAGGAATCAAAGAAAAATATCAGCTACCATAAATAATATGACCCATAAGGAGTTTGGCCCTAGTTGTCAATTTTAACACACCCTCTCAACTAGGGAGAACTCCATATTCTAATTCATGTGTGAATATGTACTATCTCTGCCATCAATCGAGTGCCCTATAGTGCTATGCTCTGCTCTGCTAAACTAAGAAGAAGAAGAAGTGATAGAGAATTTATCATACCATTCTCTACTAACCCGAACTCAGTCCTATATAAGGAGAGTGTCACATACCACTCTTACTGATCCAAAATGAGTAGCAAATAAAGAGAGTGTCTCATACCACTCTTACTAATCTGAAATCAGTTCCAATTGATCCAAGATCAATATCATCCTAGCATAGGGAGTACCGTAGTACACAATGTGTCCATTTGTAGTATTATTATCCCTATCCTCATTTCCCTACTCATTGGCCAAATGAGAGGTACTTGCCATGAGTCCCACACTTTCATGGGTAGGATATCTTGGCAGGAGATGGATGAATCACTCATCTTGCCTACATGTTGCCATGGGGTATCCCAAGAAAGGCTGAACCACTCACCCTATCATTATGTATTGGAAAGAGAAGGATGAGCCATGAATCCTCCCGACATAGCAAACCACTAGGGGAAGGTTGAACCACTCACCCTATGGTTTCTTATCACTCCAAGAAGTACCCCAGGCCCCCCGAAGCTCCCAAAGCTCCATATCCATATCATATAGGACCCTGAGGAGAGGGTCTCTCCATGACTCCTAGTCGTTCTCAATAATTCAAGAAATTGACCTTTCTGAGGGGCTTCATCAAAATATCGATGACTTGCACATCAGTCCCAATGTGATGGAGCCTTATTCCTCCTCATTATACCATATCGAGGATAAAGTGGTACTTGATATCTATGTGCGTGGAGCAATCATGAAATATGGAATTTTATGACAATTGAATCCCACTCTCGTTATGAGAGAGTATCATGGTGGTATCAAGCACGTGTCGAGACAACTCACTAAAGGGCTTCTCCAACCAGACATATTTACACTAAGCCATACTTGTAGCTATATATTCGCCCTTAGTAGTGCTCAAAGAAACTAATTTCTTCTTCCTGCTCGTTGAGGATATCAAAGAAGTACCCCAGGCCCCCCGAAGCTCCCAAAGCTCCATATCCATATCATATAGGACCCTGAGGAGAGGGTCTCTCCATGACTCCTAGTCGTTCTCAATAATTCAAGAAATTGACCTTTCTGAGGGGCTTCATCAAAATATCGATGACTTGCACATCAGTGCCAATGTGATGGAGCCTTATTCCTCCTCATTATACCATATCGAGGATAAAGTGGTACTTGATATCTATGTGCGTGGAGCAATCATGAAATATGGAATTTTATGACAATTGAATCCCACTCTCGTTATGAGAGAGTATCATGGTGGTATCAAGCACGTGTCGAGACAACTCACTAAAGGGCTTCTCCAACCAGACATATTTACACTAAGCCATACTTGTAGCTATATATTCGCCCTTAGTAGTGCTCAAAGAAACTAATTTCTTCTTCCTGCTCGTTGAGGATATCAAAGCACCACCCAAAGAGAAACAACACTAAGAAGTGCCTTTTTCGATACACGATATTTCTTTCCCAATCAATATCAAAATAACCATGTAGCCTCACAGCTCCGGCAGTGTATCTCAGTCCATGAGAGATTGTTCCCCAAAGATATATCAAAATATTCTTGACACTAACCCAATGTGAGTGATGATACTCAGCCATAAGTTCGCTCAACATGCTAACTACAAAACATATATTCAGATGAGAGTTCACCAAGAACATTAATGCTACTATGAGTTGATGAAACTCAAAGGAATTTCCCAATTCATGGTTGTCAACACTACTGCATAACTTCTTAAAGTTAAGCTCCATCGGGGTAGTCACATGATTGCAATCCCCCATTTCAAATTCGGAATCCTCCCTCTTACATTCGTAGATGAGAGGGTCTACACTTGTTAGAAAGAGGTCATCCATATAAAGCACCATTATGAGAGGTCTATCATCCACAACCTTAAGGTAAAGGTTCTGATTGACTTCACTCCTACTGAATCATAGCTTCATGAGATAGATATCGATTCTCTCATAACAAGTCCACGATGCCTCCTTCAAACTATAGAGAGATTTCTTCATTTTGCTTATATGAGATTCTTGATCATGAAACTCAAGGCCCTTTGGTTATTCCACATTTATGGTCTTTTTATTACTTATAATTTTTCCCTCAGTACATCCGAGACATAGACCTTCATTCTCTTCTTTGAACTTAAGCATCCCTGTCACCATCTGTCTTTCAATAGGTAGGGCCCCACAATGAAGATGGGAAAACTTTTGGTGCCATAGTTCAGATTGAAGAGATGTGTCACAAGACATGACTCCCAATGGACTTCCTGCAAATTGATACAAAGTTCCAACACTAAACCCAGAAGTAAAAGCATCTTTAAAACTCCTTTTCCAAATGCGTACCTTTCCATCGATGAATTCAACCTTGTAACTTTTGTCTTACATTGCCAAAATGGATACAAGATTCTTGAGATCATCTACATAAAGAACTTCTTGTAAATGAATCGAGTTACCGTGATCCAGTTGAAGAGTAACATTCCCTATACCCTTTATGGGATAGGTGGCATCGTCTCCAAGAATAATCTTCAAGTTTGTTTCCTTCTCTATCATATTAGAGAGAGATTCCTTGCATCGGGTGAGGTGCCTTCAAGCACCAATATCAATAAGACAACTTCCCAAGGAGCCAAGAGGACAGGTAGTGGAGAGGACCGATATAAGATAATACTCATTTTGCTTATGAGAAACAAAATTTGATTCTTCATAAGTGGAGTTCCTTTATTTCTTGGAGGGTTGACCATTTCCTAGATATCCTACATTCCTTTTTCCTTTGCCATTTTGCCTATCATTCCTTCGATCATTGTTGTTGAATTAGCCCCTCAAATGATTTTGATAATCATCATGTGATGTGTCCCTTCTATTTGGACATTCCCTTTCATAGTGGACAAACTTATTTCAAGCAAAGCATGTGCCCTTACATCCACCCTTAGATCTGGGATTTCTGTTGAAGTGGCCTTTAGACCCTTCATTGTTTCTCCTTTTGGCATGAGTGGAGAAAGCAGTGGGCTTTCCTCTATTAGAAGGTGTCTCTTGCTCCACCATCATGGTTTATTCTTAAATGCATATCGACATCAATTCTTCAATCCCCAGAATTCAATCATTATTGAGAATAATGGTTCTAAATATACACCACTTGGGTGGGAGTCCTCCATGGGTAGTGATAGTAATTTCCCTATCAGATATGATTTCTCCAATCGATAGAAGATAATTCTTGATTTGAATGATCCTTAATAAGTAGGATTGAATATCCTCATCCTTGCCCTTCTTAATATCCTTCAAAATATTTTTGAGGAACAAAATTTTATTTGCATCACTAACCTTTAACATTCTTACCAATCCGTCGTATATTTCCTTGGAGGTTTTTAGATCGGAGATGTAATCCACTAGACGTTTGTCAATGGAATCTCTGATAATCTTATTTTCTTTTAATTCACCCTTAGTGTACTTTTTCATTGTAGTAGTTGGTGCATTTTATGGAGGCTCGGGGATTTTACCCTTCATATAGTCAAAGACTTCTTGTTCTTCCAATGTAAGATCAAGAGACATCTTCCATCCATGATAGTCAGACTTTTCACGGAGCTTGTCTTCAACCGGGAAGTGGGATGAGGAACCCTTTAAGCCTTTTGTCTTTTCCAACTATTTTCGGTGATTTCTCTTCCACTCCTGCTCGGGTTTTATCTTCACCTCAACTCTGATTCCATGTTAAATTTTGGCATGTTCTATGCTTAAGAAAAAATTACTTCAAAATTCTTTGTTATCCCAATATTAATTTCTAGATTAGAAATCACATCATCATGATAATGAAATGTAGATAGAACATAAATATAAATAGTAGAAGACAAGATAATACAAGAGGACACAAGATGTGGCACTAGACAGGGACAAGCCCCAATGTGGGGAAACCCTTGATCAATTCTTCTTATATTCTTCAATAGTTCAGTAGAGAGAGAGATAGTACAAATATACTTGACTCATATTTATGACAGCAATAGAAAAGACTTGATAAGATAATACAATGCTGCTCACACACGACAAAATATTCCTCTCAAGATCATACACCTGGTATCAACAGGATGTTCAGCAAACTAACCCAATCATGGTCAAACCTTGACCAAAAACTTCTCGCAGAACTCTTATGTCTTTTGTTGCACTAGTTGTCACTGCTTCAGTAGTTAGGGAACCAAACATTACTACAACAGTTCTCCAAGAGTCATCAAAATAGCCTTTAATCTTAGCAGCATTAACTGGCAAGAAAAATCCTAGGTTATGTTGATAATTTGGGCATATATAAGCCTCAAAATCCCAGACACAATACTTGATTGTAGTGTTATGGCCTGCGGCCTAACACATAGTCTTCCTGTATCTTCCAAACAACATGATCTTAATTCCTTGTCCCTCTAATGAAACCCCAACAGATCTGGTCTTTATATCCTTTAACTCTGCCCCCCTACAAGAGGAACATAACCTCACTTAGTCACAAAATGATGCCTAAAATACCCCTTAACCCGTGTCTAGGAACAACCTTCTTTCACGTTGTTAACAGAATTATTATTGTTGTGTTTAGGGCTCTTTTTGCTCTGGCCTAAGATCAATCAATGGATGTGTATTATGCCCCCTCAAATATGTTGTTAAGGCTTTTTTTGTTATGGATTAAGGGTTCTTCTTCACATTGGATTAGGGCTCATTTATGACTGTGTATTAGGGATTCTAGGACAATGGATTTAGGGCCTCCCTTTAAGTGTATATTAGAGCCTCCTCTTCTGTGTATAAGAGATTCTTTGTACACCCTATAGGAGCCTTCCTCAACTATGGATATAGGATTCCTCTAGAAAAAATATAGGAGTCTTCCTCAACTGTGGATATAGGCTTCCTCTAAACAACATATAGTAGCCTTCTTTTAGACTACGGTTAGGGCATAAATGAACAACAACTATGACTCTCTTTGATGGCTCTTTCCACAACTTCTTCATTGAGAGAAGACAAACCCAAAACATGTGGAGGGAGAGATAAAATGAGATGTGTGTGACAAATGACTTGAGGCCTCCTCTATTTATAATGACATGTTGAGGTTGAGCTGGGGTAATTTGCTTGCTCGGTGACCTTGACAAATTGTCAAATAATACAAATAAATTAATATCTCAATAAATACATATTTGAATGGGATGATCTTTAGATCAATCCTACACCTCTCGAAGAGAGGAATCCAAGAAAAATATTAGCTACCATAAATAAGATGACCCACATGGAGTTTGGCCCTAGTTGCCAGTTTTAACACATCCAAAAGGCTAAGAGGTAGGACTCCTATGACCTTCCACTCATGAAATATTTCTACAATATCTTATTAAACCATGAAGTTTTAAAGGTTTTTAGGGTTTAACAATTATTTAAATGCCAAGTTCTCACTATTCAATAATCAAGAATTCCACCATGTACATACACCATAAATTTTATTTTAGGAAGTATTTAGATCCAGTACCCAATTAGGAGTACCCTTTAGATAACATCATGATATTAGCACAAAATTATTTTTAAAACTTGAAAAGATCTTATCTAAGGTAGAATTCAAAGGCTTCCTTCAAATTATGAAGGGTAAGAATTCTCCACCTAACGATATGTTCAATTATGGATGAATTACCTTTATAGCTAACCACACACAAGCTAGATTTTCTTTTCTAAAGGGTAAAGTACACTCAAGAAATAGATGGTAAGAGTAGTAAATGAAACTCTCCACACTTAGAAATCAACAAACACTCAAAGCCATAGGGGTCACCATAGATTGTTTTAGAAACATTGAAGAAGTCTTTCATTACTATTATAGCTCCTTATAACGCCATCTACTTTTGTTCTTAGTGAGATAGACACCTAGAAAATCTATAGACACATTTTCCATATTTGGTTGAAAACAATTTATGGTTGGTCTCTTCAACCACAAAATGTATTTGTTAATTATCCAAAAAAATTATAACAATCGAATGGTATTTTAACACAACTTATTCTTCAAATTTGGTCTTATGATCCATTCATATGACTGCCCCATTTTTCTCAGCTGTCTCTACTCATCTGCAAGCAACTCTTTAGGTCCAAATCAAAATTTATGGGTTAAATATGAAAGGTGAAGTTGGGCATGTTTACTATATTTAGATTGTGCAACTCCCTATTATCTTTACAATTGTAAAGTTGGTAGTTCAAATACCAATTCCTATTTTTAATTAATTTCATAGAAAATGGAAAATTTGGGTAATTAAATTTGGGAAAGACATTTCTATTCATAACAATTTTCCCAATTCCTAGTCACTTTTCCATTTCATGAAATCATAAGTCATATAGGCACTGTAACTTCCATTTATCTATTTATTTAGTACTATTTTATAAAATAAAACATAATTATATAAACTCAATTGCATAGGATATCTATATCTACACCTCCAATCAATACAAGTCATATAACAATCACAGAACTAGATTCAAAATGAGATGTTATAATATACTAAATAACTATAAATTTCATCTTAAAACCTTTTCAAAGAATACGATGTGTAGCACAAACAAGGAATTCATGCATAATTCAAAATATCATGTAGCTAACAATTTTGTCCATACCACAATCATTTAATAGAAAAAATTGTAAGAGTGGTTTATTATACAAATATGGGGTTTGATCCGAAAAAAAATGTTTTAACTAAATTAAACACAAGATTATATCTCTCTAAGTGTAACTCTTTAATAATGCTCTAGTTCCATAAAAATGGATAACATGTTGAAAAACATGTAAGACAAACTAAACAACCTTTAGTAATCTAAAAAACAAAATGCAATGCCTCTTTCCAAGCCTACAATCAAGTTGCACTTATTTTAGTAACCAAATATCCTTCTTCAAAATATCATCAATAACTAATTCAAATTTTGGATTAATCACATAAAGCTTATTAATAATGGGTGATCTTCCTCAATTGGGAGTTGTTTGTCACATCAAACCAATCTACTATGAGACTCGCCTCCAAATAATGTATAGAATTCCTAAGATTGATCTTGTAAATGAGTTTTGATGTCTTGGATGAGTTTAACGCATTGGGTGTACCAAAGAAGTGTGCCTCATGCAGCATCTCCTTTCTTTAGAGGGTATTGAAGATAACAACTAAATATACAAATGGAGATATTCAAAATTTGGATCAATCACATAAATCTTAATAATAATGTGTGATGTTTGTCAATTGGGAGGTATTTGTCACATCAAACCAATCTACTGCGAGACTCACCTCCAAATAATGATAGAATTCCTATTATTTAAATTTTAAATGATTTTTTATGTCTTGGATGAGTTTGACACATTAAGTTTAACAAAAGAAGTGTGCCTCATGCAACATCACCTTTCTTTAGAGGGTATTGAAGATACCAAATAAAGATCCAAATGGAGATGTTAAATCTAGATAGGACTTTATGGTAATGGTGGCAATGGAAAAACAAGCTAAGATTTAAAGGCATATGTTATATTTATATAGTTACTTATGGAAATATTTTGAATGGAAAATAAAACCATACATGCGAAAAATGACTAAAACTAAATTTTCAATTCTATTTATACTATTCGAAAGTGATACTTGTGTTTTCTAGTTCTATCCAATTAGCACAATGGAAGACTTTATTACTTCCCTTGAGAAATTGGTTACCATAACAAAAGTTATGAGTAATGAATTCTTAGAGTGTTTTGTTAAAAGTGTCAACAACGATATTAATGCATAGGTACCTTACTACATAGTTAGAGGCCTTTCAACTAGAAAAAATGGCATAAATGGCACTCACAACCCAAACAAAATGGCTCAATTTTATTCCATGACTTGATCCTCTTTTTCTCCATCCCTTCCTTCTTATCATTTTCAATTGAACAAGTTGATAGTATCACAAGTCATAAAATGTCAATGTATTGACTTCTATTATCAAGGAAATGAAAAACATTATCTTTAATAGAAAATAACTACTCGAAGATATTTTAGATAAAAACATGGCTACTAATGATCTAGTGAAAATAATAATAATATGTAGTACCTATTCCTTGTATGGATCCTAAATTCCAAACCATGATTTTATGGGAATTACAATGTCCTGGGACTTGTAGCTAGTTGGAAATATCAAACACACTAAGGTGATTACCTTAGTAAAGAAGGGAAACACCCTTAATTTCATAGAATGTATATTCACATAAGAAATGCATTTTAATTTCCATAAATGCATAAAATTTTAAACTACTAAATCCAATTGAGGTGATATGAAATGTATTGAAAAGAATGAAAATGTAGAACTTCAAATGGAGGATTATTTCCTAAAAACATCATTTTCCATTGAAATGGTTAGGGGTGGTGTTAGCTTGGGAGGAGAATTTTTGTGAACATTAACGTATATGGTAATGTCGTTAGGTCCCTATACAACTAATGTAATCCCTTATTGTTATTAGTGCAACCCCCTCATTGTATTATTGTACCCATATAGTCCCCACATTGTTATTATTATGCCCCATAGAAGTCCACTATTGTTATTGTTGTGCCCCTACAATATTATTGTTTTGTCGGCTCTAATTGTATTAGGACCCCTTAGACTCCTATATATAGGAAGGAGGTCTTGTCATTTGTACCATTGAAGAATTGTTCATTTGTGTAATGTAAAGGAGGTTTCCCCCTCGAAGAGGCTGATTTTCAAGTCTTTTATCTATCTTTTCTATCTTTTTGTGAGCTAGTTTCATAATATTTGGCATGAGAGCTTTGGATTCTAGGGTTTTGCTCCTCCAAACACATCATCATGGCATTTTATCTATAACTTTTTCACTACAAAGTGTCAAAATATAAACAAAATCCATTTGAGCTGAAATCATTCTGAATCTTGAGTCCAAATTTTAGATCTTGCCTTGCTATATTGTCAGAGATATGATCTGAGGAAGTTATAGTTTTTACAAGCTCCAAAAATCCATCATAAATGGGTCATCATGGAATTTTCACTATAATTTGTTTTCTACGAAGGTTCAGAATCTGAAATTAAAACCCATTTGACCCAAAATCTTGGTGAAGCTCGAACCTGAATTTTATATCTTGTTTCGCTATATTTGCAGACATACGGTGCAAGACATTTAGGTTTTTGGCAGGCTCCCAAATTACAACCCAAACATGTGACCTTGGGAAAAGCGTCATAACTTTCGCTCTAAGCATCATATTAAAATTTCGTCAAAAGTTATAGAAAGAGTATGGAATCTGCATTTTGATGGATTGTTTTCAATTCTGAAGGTGGAAACAGTGACACATGGAACTTCGTACAAGTTCTATCTACTGAAAACATATACAATTAGGTCATGTTGGGAGATTGGGCATAACTCTTTCTTGTAGAATGACTAGTGGCATTGTAAAGAGGATGTAGAGGGATATTATAGGTCAAAAATTTCAAAACTTAGAGATCCAAAATTTCAGAGATACAACAGATTCAAGACCGAGCTACTAAAAGCAAGAAACATAATGACTCAAATCAAGAAAATAGAAACACCTAGTAAGCAAAATTTGATGGATGATTTGAAGAATGTGATCGAAGCTAAGATAAATAGTTTTATATGTGTCATGGAAGTAGATTTGAAGAAAGGCGTGGAATATTTAAAGAAAGACATGGAAGTTTTGAATGAAGGTGGGACAAAACTACTACAACGAAGGCCTCCTAATGACGAAATGGTAGTAGAGGCAACTCATGATGAGAAAAAAATAAATGTTAATCATGATTTCATAGAATCTAGCATTGGATTGAACCCCCACCATATTCTGAAGATTGACATGAGGAATTTTGATGGAAAGGATCCCATAACATGGATACTACAGATGGAGAAATATTTTGATCTACATGATGTGCAACTGTTACAAAAGGTACGTATTGCATCTTTATATTTAGAATCAAATCAATTTTTATGGTATAAAGGGCTTTATTCTCATAAACCACTTGTCACCTTATCAATTTTCATGGAGGAAATTATATCACATTATGAGGATACAAAGAGAAACACCTTTTTTAGCTAATTGATAAATCTCAAACAAAAGGGTTCAATAATGGAGCATATTGAGGAATTCCAAAAATTAAATATAAGGGTAAAATATATTCTAGAGGAGCATAGGATTTATGTGTTCATAGGGACTTTAAAGGATAACATCCAACATGAGGTTCACCTTTGTCAATCTAATTCATTGGAGAAGGAATTCAAGTTAGCAAGAAAAATGGAAAACAAAATTATGGCAACAAGGAATCCTACCACTCACAACTATAAATATGGAAGTGTTGCTTCTCCTAGACTTTCACCACCTACAAGTTTGACACCACAACAATTGGAAGAAAAAGGAGAAAGATGACTTTGTTACAATTGTGATATAAAATACACTAAAGTTCATAAATGTGCTGAGAAGAAATAATTTACATAGATGAGGAAGAAGAGAAAGAAAATGAACAAGAAACATCAAGAGAAGAAGATATACACTAGGAACCAATCCAAAGAAAGAAGAAATGAATCTGACCATATCTTGTAATGCATTGACAAGAATTAACACTCCTCAAAATCTCAATATAGAAGGGCATATCAAGAAGAAAAAGGTAATAGTGTTGACTGATTCCGGTAGTACCTGTTAGCCTTGAGCTAGAGTTCTATGATTTTAATGGAAATGTCCCTTGTTTTAGTTCTGACGGTCCATGTCTCATCTTGCTCTGCTTTGGCTATAAGCCGGACTTAAAAAATTATACACCCATGCTCATAAAATTGGCAGGTCTGCTCTCGGTTCATCTCCTTTCCACTATGCTCTCATTTCCTCGATCTCCGATCAAATCGATATTTTCCATAAATTTCATTCATCAATCCATTGGTTATTGCGCATCACTTAATCACCCATTAGATTATCACAATTTCATCACACTGTCTACCAACCCTTCACATCTGCGATTAGAGATATGATCCTATCCATTGATCATATTGATCCGACGGTTCCTATTCACTCTCTCATCTATTCTTCCTTGGCTTGATCTCCGCCGCCTAACCAACAGCCTGACCATCGATCCACACCATCCAATGGCCCCGTACCCCACTTCCCACCAGCCACTTGGGGAGGAAATTTGTTGGCTTTGTCAGTGTTTTTGACATTCAGACAGTTAAACTAAAATAATGGAATGCATGGCCGAAAGGGCAAAGAACAAAAACATGATGCATCCAAACCAACAGAAATGATCATGGAATGCACTAGCATGAGTGAACCACCTGACAGGTGGAAAAATTACCAACATTTTATTATCATGTTTGTTAGAAACAGAGCTCTCTGAGATCATGTTGGCTAGTTACGACATCAAGTAGTTAGAAGACAGAGGGGGCATATTAATACATCTCGAGCCTCAGAGAGATTCAAGAGTATTGTAAAAAAACTATAAATGGATCAAAATTTGAAGTAATACGGGTTCAACTTTAGGAGACTATGGATACTCTATTCCTCCCAGTGTCTCATCTTCATTCTAGTAATACACGCTTGTTTTGTTGTTACATGTTCAATAGCCATATTCTCCTATGTTCTAAGATTGCACTTGAATGGGTTATTCATGTTTTCATTTGTGTCGAATGCCAAATAATTACCATCTTATCTCTACATTGATAAAGTAGATTTGTAAGCTTCATTTACTTTCTGTAGCTACCCATTCATATGTGTTTATATATGTATCTGCTAGTACAGTCACGATTCTCCATCTATTCATCAAATATATAAACTATTGAGCATTAGTGGTTGAAAGCCTTGTCAAGATGAGGGTGTTCATGCATGTCTTGAGTGAAAACAAAATTGAAATAGTCATCTGACTTGATCCAAACCCCAATCCATTCCAATAGTTCAGAGAACGATATTAAAGATTTATATGTTTCCAGGCATCTCCGAGCTACAACCTAGGAGAGTTTCTTGGAGTGCTAACATAATTGGCGCCATTTCCGGGGAGAGGAGACTGAAGCTTAGCTTCCTTGGGGGACGACACGGATCCATCTTTGATGATAGACAAAGTTTGGACACTATTTGGGTTGTAGTCATCTATCTGGTGACTCTACTGGAGGCCTCCTGGAAACTCCACTATATAGTTCTGGCTCAGTTTGTGAGGCATACTCGGAGAAATCCTTAAAAGCCATGAGCTAACCTAGTACCTAACTCTAAAATAATCATCAAAGAAAGAAAGGCGTTGCAGAAAGGAGCATCATGTTCAGGTAGCTCTAAACAATATTCTATATCTCTTCAAGAAAATCTTGTAATAGAACAAATACATGTTGAGAGTATAGCATCTAATACTAGCAGTGAAGAAAAAATCTCATAGATTCATAGAGCTCCTTATTATTTAGGTTCTCCTTTCATTGTAAGCCCAAAGGAATCCTCTCCTCCTATCCATCATACTCCTTTAGTTCTATCAGTCACTCCTCAACCCTCTGTCATTCAGACTTCCAGTACCCTTATAGCCACCACAACTATGGCAACACCTACAAAAATCGAAAGAATCATAGCTGCTAGGTATCGATCTCTAGTACTGCCCACTCCTTTGAATGCCATGCCTACTAGAGAATGTCATAATTATATGCCTAAGTTCACTGGGATTGAAGGTGTTATAGCTGAGGAACATCTTGAATCATTCTATAGCTATGTTGATAACCTGGACATTAGTGAAGATGACGTATGGATGAGAGTCTTTGTCTGAAGTCTATATGTAGAGGCTAGAAAATGGTTCAGAGAATTGACCCCAAGGTCTATAGCAGATATTGAGGCTTTAGATGATGCATTCCTAAACCATTGGGGGGATAAGAAGGATCTACTCTACTACCACACCGAGTTTGGAACTTAAAGAGGGAAAATGGTGAGTTATTGTCTGATTTTAATAAGAGGTTTAACCGCATGTATAACATGATACCAGTTGAAGTAAAACCCACCACTACCTCTGCTAAACTCACCTATGCCAGTGCCTTTGATTCAGACTTCTATCTATTGTTGAGGTAGAGATGATGTGCTACCTTGGCCGATATGCAAGATGCAGCCTTGGAAGTAGAATCAAACATCATGGCTGCAGAGAATCTCAAAGGAAATGCTGATAGAAGGAGACACAGGGGCGAATCCTCATCATCTTAGATCCCAAGATAGATAAAATGACTAAGATGATAGAGTCATTAGCCTCTGAAATCTCCAAATTAAAGGTTGAACAACACCCTGGGAAAGGAAGAGTTCCTAATACCTTTGCTTCTAGAAATCCAAATCCATATAGAAGAACTAATGAGCAGTTGTAGATTCTGCAAAGAAGCAAAGATACCAATGAAGACCAAAGGGTGAAGACCCCTTTCCAGAATGTAGTCATGGAAGAATACTAGTTTGAAGAAGATGATGAGATCCATTATCTAGAAGATAAAAGAAGTGCCTCTTTTTTGACCTCAGCTGCCTATGAAAAGTCATTATTCAATGACCAGATCAACTCAAAGTGGGATGGTGGAGCTGTTATGCAAACTAATGATCAAAAAAGATATGATATGAGGTCGAAGATGAATAATGCCAAGGAAACTCCTATTCAGAGAGCTGCTGTCCATGCAATACAACAAGCTAAAAAGTAGAAATGACCGGTAATTGATCCAATCATCCTCAAAGCTCCAGCTCATGAGGTCAGCGGCCTTGACATGTCTCCTTCTCCTTTTAGTTTTGAATCAAACATTCAGAAGCTAAGCATACCTATACATCTAATTGAACTAGTGAAGAATGAGTCCTCCAAGAGATATATCCATGAGGCTCTTGAGCCTAAATCCATCCAAGCCTCCACTAATTATGTAAATCTGCAAGACGACAAACCACTTGTTGTTCTTAGCTCAATGATGGAAAATTGTGATGACAGATCCCCATCATTATATGTCTCTTTTACTATTGATGACAAAATCCTTCATAATTTCCTTCTGGACACAGGATCCAGCCATAATCGAATGCCCAAGGATGTCATGCATGAGTTGTGTCTTGACATTACCAAGTCTTATCATGACCTATTTTCGTTTGACTCTAAAAAAAAGTGAAATGTTTGGGATTAATCAAAGATCTAGCCATCACCTTGTCTCAGCTACCCATGAAGAGCATGATTATGGATTTTGTGGTAGTAGATGTCCCCCCCCAAGTTTGGCATGTTGCTTTCCAGAGGTTGGATCAAGAGATTAGGTGGAAAATTGTAAAATGATATGTCATATGCTACTATCCCAGTTTTTGGAGGTGAGAGTAGGAGATTATACCGAGAAGCTCAGTTGGTTTATATCATCAGTGATGAAAGGAATCCTACTAATCATCCCATCTATGCTATTGACACTAATTTTGGAGCATGTATTCTTCAGATTGAAAAATCCCAGTTGGCCTCCATGCAACTTAGGAAACTGGTTTTTCCAGATCACAGAGGAAGAAGGCCCAAAAATTTGGGACATGTTCTTTGATGGAGCTTGCTCTAAGGAAGTTGCAAGGGTAGGTGTAGTCCTTGTGTCCCCCATATAAGAATGCATTCATTTATCTTTCAATTTAACGTTTTAGGTCACAAATAACATAGCAGAGTATGAAGCCTTGATATTGGGCTTAAATGTTGCTAAAGAAATGGGCATCAAAGGTCTGAAGGTGTTCAGAGATGCAGACCTTATCATTCAAAAAGTGAACAAAACTTTCCAAGAAAAGAATCCAAAGCTGAAAGCACATAGAGATGAGGTATGGAAGCTCAAGGGTTCTTTTAATAGTTTCAGCATTTCTTACATCCCTAGTATGAAGAACTAGCTTGTTGATTCCCTTGTTGTGTCTGCTAGCACATTTATTCCTCCTTTTCCTCCTAAATTGACTTATGAAGTTCAAGTGAAATATAGACCATCTCTACTTGACAATGTAAAATACTGGACAGTTTTTTAATATGATGGTGAAATTAAGAGGTTTTTGCAAGTCATTGATGAATTTTTTGAAATGCACATTAACCAAGAAAATGAAACCATTGAAGAATGCAACCAGTCCAAGCTAAAGGATGAGATTGGTCATGATAGCATTGTTCAGCTACCTAGAAACCATATACCCAAAGTATTGGTGCCACTAGAGAATTGTTTTGATCATAATGATGTACCTTATAAGCCTGCCAAAAATAAAATGAGTCTGCAATTCATAGACATAATGTAGGGAGTCCAGCCCATCCAAAGTACATAAATCTATCCACTCACTTGTCTTTTTCCTAAAGTTCCAAGTATTGCACCATGATGAAATTTTTTTTTGATATTTTTTCTTGGGAGTACAATGATCTCAAGACCTATGATACCAACATCATTTAGCATCAAATTCCATTGGAGAAAAACACCATCCCTTTTAAGCAGAAATTAAGACCTATCATCCCTCTCTTATTTCCTTTGATTGAAAAGGAAATCAAGAAGCTATTGGATGCTAAGATCATAGTTCCCCTAAGTTATTCAAAGTGGATAGCTAACCTTGTGGTAGTAAGAAAGAAGAATGGAGAAATTAGGCTTTGTGTTGACTTCAGCAATTTAAATAAATGCTCTAAAAAAGACAACTACCCCCTACCTAAGATGGAACACTTGCTACGAGAAGTTTTGGGGTCTAGAGTCATGTCTTTCTTAGATGGATTTTCAGGTTACAATCATATTTTTGTGCATATAGAAGATCGGGAAAAGGAAACATTCATTACTCCTTGGGGCACTTTCATGTAATCCAAGATGCCTTTTGGACTAATGAATGTTGGGGCTACTTTTCAGAGGGCCATGGACATAGCCTTTGTGGGAGAGAAGGACAAATTTGTCCTTATTTACCTTGATGACATAACAGTCTTTTCTAGCAGTCACAAGGACCATTTGCAACATTTGAAGAAGGTGTTTCTAAAATGCAGACAGTTTTGAATTTCTGTGAACCCAAAGAAGTCACAGTTTTCTCTAGAAGAAGGCAAACTTATGGGAGATATTGTTTCTATCGAAGGTGTGAAGATCGATCCAAAAAGAGTTCAACAAATTTAGACATTGTCCGTCCCAAGGTCAGAAAGGGACATTCAATATTTCCTAGGTAAGATTAACTTTGTGAGGAGCTTTATTCCAAACATTGCAAAGCTAGTGAAACACATCACTTCCATGCTCAAGAAAGGATCAGAAATAAAATGGGCAGTTGGTGCAAGAAGCTCTTTTGAAGCCATCAAACAAGCTATCATGGAAGCTCCCACTCTAATCAGTCCATATTATACCAAGGAGTTTTATATCTTCTCTTTTGCCTCTTATGATACACTTGCAGCAGTTCTATTGCAGAAAAATGATGAAGGTGTAGAGTACCCTATGGCCTTTTTCAACCAAACTCTGAGGGAATTTGAACTAAGGTATGACCTTATTGATAGCCAAGCTTATGCTCTCATAAAATATTTAAAGGCATTCAGGATTTATATTCTGCATTCCAAACTGGTTGCGTATATACCTTCAGCATTAGTAAAAGGTGTCCTAACTTAGCCAGATATTGATGGAAAGAGAGCTAAATTGATTGCAAAATTGATAGAGTTCAACATAGAGGTGAAGCCCACCAAGCTTGTCAAAGGCCAGGGATTGGCTAAGAGTATGGCTGAGGAAAATTGTAGTTTGTTAGACATCAATTGCATAAGTTCAAATTTAGGTGGTAAGCGGACAGAGGAAGTAGCAGAAGAGCAACAACAGAATCAATCTTTGGCTGAAAATCTCACCACCTCTGAATGGTATTTCAGTGTAGTTCATTTTTTGCAGAAACTAGAAGTCCCTCCAGGGCATAGCTCAAGTCAAGCTTGGGAAATTAAGCTCAGATCAACCAAATTCTGCATTAATAAAAACTTTCTTTATTAGAAATACCCATCAAGGATCCTCTTGAGATGTCTAGACAAAGGACAATCTATGGAAGTCATGCACTAGTTCCATTCTAGCATCTGTGGAGGGCATCATTATTAGAAAACCATAGCCCACAAGATCCTGAGAGCTGGGTATTATTGGCCTACTATGTTCTCTGATGTGTTTTCTTTTGTGAAGTCTTGTGACAAATGTCAAAGGTTTGCAAGAAGACAACAACTAAAGTCTCTGCCCTTGAAGCCAGTCCACACCAATGGTCCCTTCCAGCAATGGGGCTTGGACTTCTTATGTGAGATCAATCCACATTCCAGTGCCAATCAAAAATGGATCTTGGTAGCCACTGATTATTCACCAAATGGATTGAGGCTATACCCACTAAAAATGCTAATCATCAGGTTATCATAAAGTTCTTGAATGAGAATATTTTCACTAGATTTGGTTGCCCAATCAAACTAGTCACTGATAATGCGGTAGCATTCAGGGCAGAAGAATTGGTGGACATGTGTGAATCCATGGGAATGAAATTGGTGCATTCTACCACATATTATCTCCAAGGCAATGGCTTGCCAGAGTCATCTAACAAGAGTCTTGTAAGGATAGTCAAAAAATTGCTAGAGGACAACAAAAAGAACTGGGATTCCAAATTGAAGTTTACACTGTGGGCTAGCAGAGTTACGAACAAGAAGTCAATAGGAAATTCTCCATTTAAGCTGGTTTTTGACATTGATGTTGTTTTTCCTATCGAGTTGATTCTCCCTGTGGCCAAATTCTTGCAAGAAGAACAAGATGAAGAGAACTACGTGGAAAGGAGAATGAGTAACTTGGTTGAATTACAGTAGATCATAGAACAACTAGTTGAGAAGTCAGGAATTCATCAGAAGAAGATCAAAGAAACCTTTGATAGAAAGGAAAAAATGGACAGTTTTCAGGTTGGTGACTGGGTTCTCAAATGGGATTCATTGAAGGAAAAGAAGGGAAACCATGGTAAATTTGATGCCTTATGGATGGGACCGTTAGTCATTTCTCAAGTTCATATGAACAATACTTTCATTCTGCACAATTTGGAGGGGCAAGGTGTTTTTGATGGCCCGGTCAATGGGCGGTATTTGAAACTTTAATTCATATGAGGATTTAAGGCCTTAATATTGTAATAGGCTTTTTCCAGTTTTTGTTTTCTATTCAAATAAACTCCATGCCCAATGGAACACTAGGAGATAAGTTTGTTTTGGTTGTTACTAGAAAGGCGTCTGCAGTTCTTGAAACCTCACAGGGAGGCTTTCATCCCTAGAAGGAGCCAGTGTTAGCCCTAAGGCGCAGTGCTGCTATTTTAATGGAAATGTCCCATGTTTTAGCTCCGACGGTCCACATCTCCTCTTGCTCCTCTTTGGCCATAAGCCAGACTGCAAAAATTATACACCCACGCTCATAAAAGTGACAGGTCTGCTCTTGGTTCATCTCCTTTCCACTACGCTCTCATTTCCCCAATCTCCAATTAGATTGATCTCCGCCATCCATTTCATTAACCAATCCAATGGCTATTGCACATCGCTTGATCGACCATCAGTGTATCACAATTTCATCAAACTTTCTGCCAACCCCTCACCTCTGCGATTAGCGATATGATCTTGTCCATTAATCATATTGATCCGAAGGCTCCTGTGCACTCTCTCATCTATTCTTCCTTGGCTCGATCTCCGCCACTTGACCAACAGCCTGATTGTCGATCCACACCATCCAACAACCCCATACCCCACTTCCCACCAGTCACTCAGGGAGGAAATGTTTTGGCTTTGTCAGTGTTTTTGACAGTTAGATAGTTGAATTGAAATACCATAATGCATGGACGAAAGGGGAAAAACAATAGCACGATATAGCTGAACCAATAGAAATGATCATGGAACGCGTTGGCCTAAGTGAACCACCTGACAGCACAATGAAATTACTAGCATTTGATTACCGTGTTTGTTAGAAACAGAGCTCTCTAAGCTCATGTTGGCTAGTTGCGACATTAAATAGTTAGAAGATAGAGAGGATATATTAAGACATCTCAAGCCTCAGCGAGACTTGAGAGTATTGTGAAAAGCCTATAAATGGCTGAAAGTTTGAAGTAATAAAGGTTCTACTTTTGGAGATTGTGGATACTCTATTACTCCCAGCATCTCATCTTCATTCCAGCAATACAAGCTTATTTTTCGCTACATGTTCAATCTCCATCTTCTCCTCTATTCTAAGATTGCACTTGAATGGGTTATTCATGGTTTCTTCTGTGTCGAATGCTAGATAATTGTCGTCTTATCTCTGCATTGATAAATTATATTTGTAAGATTCATTTACTTTCTATAGCCAGCCATTCGTATGAGTTTATGTATGTATTTGTTGGTATAGTCAGGATTCTCCATCTATTCTTCGAATCTATAAACTATTGAGCATTAGTCGTCGAAAGCCTTGTCAATCTGAGGGTGTTCCTACATGTCTTGAGTGAAAATAGTGTTGAAACAATCATCTGACTTGATCCAAATCCCAATCCATTCCAATAGTTTAGAGAATGATATTGAAGATTTATATGTTTCCAGGCATCTCCTAGCTACAACCTAGGAGAGTTTCTTGGAGTGCTAATAGTACCCATAATTTTATTCATTGTAAAATAGCCAAGAAATTGAATTTCTTCCTATATCCAACACGAGTGTGTCAAGTAATGGTTGCAAATGGAGGAACTATAAATTGCTCTGGAAAGTGTCATAATATGAAGCTATCCATGGGATAATATGCCTTGAATATTCCAATATACTCCATTCCAATGTTTGGTACAGATTTTGTACAAGGAGTCCAATGGCTACAATCTTCAGGTACGATAGCTTTTATTTTTCAAGAACTTTTCTTGAAAATTTTTGGGAAGGAAAAGGAAGTTGAATTAAGGGCTACCAAAGGGAAACAAGGAAATATAATCATCTCTAACAGCATGAAAAATATTATAAACAAATAACAATGGGGCATAATTTCACAATTATGTTCACTGGAGGTTCCCACATCGAAATCATCTATTTCAACAGATCTCCAAAATGTTTGGACAATCATTCCAAGGTATTTGAGACTCCAAAGGCCTCCCACCTATTCATGATTATGATCATGATATTCAATTGATTCCAAGAAGTGTTCCCCCAAACATCAGGGCTTACAGATATCCATATGCCCAAAAGAGTGAAATTGAACGTATGGTTGCAGAAATGTTAGAGGATGGTATAATTCAACCTACTCAAATTTCTTCCTCTGATCCAGTGGTATTGGTACATAGGAAGGATGGATCATGGCACATGTGTCGAGATTATAGGGAGCTCAACAATATTACTATTAAAGATAAATTTCCCATTCTTGTCATTGATGAATTATTGGATGAATTACATGCAGAAATTTACTTCACCAAGTTGAATCTTCATTCAGGATATCATCAAATCAGAGTGAAGGCTAAAAACATTCCAAAAACAACATTTATAACTCATGAGGGTCATTATGAATTTTTGGTCATGCCTCTTGGCCTTACCAATGCACCTTCCACATTTCAAAGTTTGATGAATTCCTTTTTCAAACCCTTCATTAGAAAATTTGTGTTAGTATTTTTTGATGATATACTAATCTACAAAAAGTCTTGGAAGGATCATGTTCAACATGTTGAGAGGGTGCTCAAATTATTGGAGGAGAAACAATTATATGCGAAAGCCTTCAAATGTTTCTTTCGAGTACAAGAGGTGGAATCTTTGGGTACTCTTTTAGCTCATAGCTCATCTTATCATCCACTGTATATCACATCATCTTTAAAAGAAAATTCTAAGGTTCAAGCGGTGGAAGATCACATTGAGCATCAACAACAAGTTCTCAAACTCTTAAAGAATAACCTCACTTTGGCATAGAATAGAATGAAACAATAGGTAGATCAACATTGTAGCGAAATAAGTTTTCATGTAGGTGACTCGGTATTTCTATGACTACAACCATACAAAAAAATGTCCCTCAAGCAAGCTAAGATGGATAATAAATTATCACCAAATTAATATGGTTCGTACAAGGTGTTACAAAATATTGGTACTATGGCATACAAATTGGAGCTTCCTGCATCTTCTCGAGTGCACCCAATTTTCCATGTTTCATGCTTGAAGAAGGTTATAGGTGAAAATATCCCAGTTCAAATAATATTTCCAAAAATTGACAATGAAGTAAAAATCATATTAGAATGTGAAGTAGTCATAAAAATAAGAAATGGACAACTACAAAATCGATCAATTTCAAAGTATCTCATCAAGTGGAAGAACTTACCACTGAAGATTCGACATGGGAGGATGGGAATTTTATACAAAAGCATCTTGAACTACTCAAGCATTGAGGAAAACATTTTTTGAAGGAGATGGGCATATTAGGTCCCTATCCTACTAATGTAACCCCTTATTGTTATTAGTGCAACCCCCTTATTGTATTATTGTTCCCATATAGTCCCCATGTTGTTATTATTATGCCCCATAGAAGCCCACTATTGTTATTGTTGTGCCCCTACAATATTATTGGTATGTAGGCTTTGATTGTATTGGGACCCCTTAGACTCCTATATATAGAAAAGAGGTCTTGTCATTTGTATAATCGAATAATTGTTCATTTGTGTAATGTAAAGGAGGTTTCCCTCTCGAAGAGGCTGATTTTGAAGTCGTTTATCTATCTTTTCTATCTTTTTTTGAGTTGGTTTCATACCAAATTTATTAAGGTATACGGTAATGTATTTCAAGTAGTTGTACATGAGCTTCAGTAAGTATGGACATCAACACATTTTCAAAGTATTTTAAGTTGATTAAAAAAAACGTTTTTTATTGCCATCTGGAAAATATCTAAAAAAAATGTGAATTCAACATTATTGTACAACCTACTGAATTTCAAGTAGTCAATAACTCTCTCTCATATTTCCCGCTACCCCGACCTTCATGAGAAAACATAATATGTTTTCTCTAATATTCTCCCTCATCCCCACCTTTTAGGTATTGAGGGCATGACCATGGTGACGGAAGGAATTATGACAAGCAACCTAATATGATTTTCTTTCTTATTCCCCTATACCCAACTTGTAGGTAGTGAGGGTGGTGTGAAAGTAGGTATGGCAGGAAATGTGAGGGAAAACATATCATGTCATAAAAATTAACATGCATTCTCTCATATTTCTGGCCCCTCCACACACCTCACTATATTATGTAGTTTATTAAGAGTATTATAACTTTGTATTACTACCTTTTATGATTTACAATGGAGTGTGCATTTTCTAAAGCCCAATTGACCAACTTTTTAAGACCCTTGTGTGAAACATTGTACTCATGATCTTTGAACTTATTATGATAAACAATTATTCATATGGAGCACATGTGAATTGATCAATATAATTACTTAAGGATAACTACTTCTAAATAAATGTTCCAAGTTCTCTTTCGCACATTTATAGTGGAATATTTGATATAGGTTTTTGGTGAGGACCAAGTTTAGGGTTGATTTGAGATGTTTTCCTTGCTTCATTATAGACTATGCAAAATTTTTGCAAGAATAAAGAGAAATAATACTCCATTAACTTCTTTTGTAAGAAATAATGACTTTGTCTAAAACATTGTAGTTGACTAAGCATCTCAAGCCTTAAAGTAACAAGTGATGCCACTCTTAATAGTTCTTGATATCACTAAGAATTTTTTGAGGGAATGAAATAGGTTGCTAATATGTAATGAGGTAGTTTGTTTTTTGTAAGAGAGACATACATTAGCATTCACCAGGTACAATACGAACTTAGGAAAGTTTATAAATTAAAAATAGGTAATATACATCATTCATGTAGGTGATACATGGCCTTTTTAATTAATTACAGGGTATGTTTTAGCCAATCTAACTCATAGAGTTTAAATTTTCTTTTGAAATAATGATTTTCTTCACCTAAAAAAGATGATTGAAATATCAAGATGTTAAGATATTATTATGCGATCATGTATAAGAAGAGGCTTGGGATATGTGATGGTGGAATTGTAATACAAATAGAAGGAGGGTCTATCCATATTTTCCCTATCCTTACTAATATTAGATTGGATTGTTAAGCACAACAAGAAAATGTAATTAATGCCAAAATTGTTCAAATTATAAAAGGCCCCAAACCCTTATGTAGGTCATATTTCACAACATGTTGCCTTAGGGTAATAAGGGTACACTATTTTTTGTAATGCTTTTCTTTTAAATGAAGAATGATAATAGAATTTCAGTTCTTGTCCATTATTGGTCTATTGTAGTGACCACAATACCCTCCAAAATTGTGTTCCACATCCAAATTTCAGAGCCTTCCTTGGTTTTCAACTTGATGGTTGCAAACACTTGAGCTCATCCCATGACCTCTTGTTGAGTTTTCACACCCTCTTCGCTTGATCGATCACCAGTCGTATTTTGGCCTGTTGATCGCTATGTCATGCTTACGAGTTTTTTTTGGAATTTTGAAGGTTTGACTTTGTGTGTATGAGTTGTTTTTTCTCTGTCGACATTGCTAAGACTCACACACTAAGTTTTAAACATCGTCACATAAGTGTCGTCACAGTAGTTCGAAGACATATTTCAATTGTCACACTTGTCGCTCTCAACCTTCGAGTGAGTCTCACTGAGCACATGTTTTCTTCTTTGTTTGAGGTGTCGTGTCATCTAGTCACACTAAGTGTGCTATCATGTTGTCATGTTTGCAAGAGTACACCTTCTTTCACACTTAGACAATTTTCCTGAAAATCGGTCAACTCAAAAACATTCCATAAAACGGGACCGATCTCAGTGACCTAGCACTGCTTCTAATAACTGCGCAGAGATTGAGGTTGTCTTGTAGGAAGCCTACTCTACGCAATTATAGAAATGAGCCAGCTCACTCACTCCCAAAATTGTGTAGACGTTTTCCCAAAAGTTGATCCACTTTGCGCTTCTCGCAAGAACTACCGTCAAGCCTCCCGCTGGTCAACCAGAAAAATAACTTGAGTTGTGACACAAGATTGTACTGAGCTCCAAAATTACATATATTTTTCCTTTCTTACCCATTCTACCTACTTTGCAACCAACTCAAGAAATAAGAAGAGTTATCCAACTAGCCTTCTTCCCCGCTCTGTAAACAACTAAGGAATTGGGCAGAGTTGTCCTAAGAGACACCCCTTCTTACCCACTTTGCAAACAACTTAGGAAATGCATAGAGCTATTATGTATGGCACTTATTCTCCACTCTGCACTCAACCTAGAAACTGTGCAAAACTTTTCAGGCCGAGATTGTCTCTCAGGATTGAACAATTTTGACCAGCAACTCTTGCAACCTGACTTTGTGCTCCTCTGGAAAATTGTGCAGATTTTTTCTACCAATGGCCCTTGCTATCTGCGCTGTCCTCCTTAAATAAATTGTGCAAATCCTAGTCAGGGGACCTGCCTAGTGCTCCCCTGAAAAATTGTGCATATTGGCCCAACACCTCCCCGACAGCCCGCTCAACCTTCTTCTCGAAAATTGTGGTTATGTCTCCCAGCTGGGTTTTTCCCCACAGATGTCACTCCTATCTCAGATCATGAAAATATATCTCCAAATGACATCTAGGCCATTTTTCCACATAGTGCTTTGGAGCCCCGCATCACGGCATGTCTTGTGCTCCTGCAGTCTTAGTGCCTTGTCCCTCTTGGTCACCTACACCAAAATTGGAAACAATGCATCATGGTAAACTATGAGATTTTTGGATTTGATATCGTCTCATCATGAGTGATTGCAAGAACATGTACATCAAAGATGGTGTGACGATAAATGGGATGGAAAAGAGGTGCATGCTAGAGGACTTGTTCATGGTCGAAAGAGCACATGGAGCACATTGAGTAAGCAAGTGAAAGGGACACATAAACATGCACCATCAATCAAGTCCAAGACAATCAAAGACCCCACACACATTTTGATGTAGAGGTGAAGACATGTTACACCAAGAGAATATCATCACTCAACAACACAACAACTTGACATAGACAACACGGTGAGCCAGTACATGTCAGCATGGTCATGTCGAGTTATGTCAGGGGTTGTCTCAACCACATCACTACAATGGGCCATACCTATTGTAATAAATGTAATGTAAATTGGATGTCCAAGAGACTCGCATATGAAATCAAAGAGTCATGTGAAGTCAAAAAGTCATAGGAAGTCAAAAAGTGATGAGGGAAGCTAAAGAGTCACAAGGGTCAATTATACCCCCTTGGCTATATATACCCCCTCATTGCATGAGCAAAGGAATTTTCACCTTGGCTCCTCCCGCATAGCCTTGAGAGTTTGTAGCCTTTTCTTTGAGGAGAAAGTAGTGGCTTTAATGCCCCACTAATGGCGTTAGTGATCTATGGTGTATGGATATGTCTTGGAAATTTCGGTTAATTTAGAAGCTTGTTAACATGCAAGTAGATTTTCACACATGTATTGCATTCTTTTGTAAGGATATTGTTTGGATGCTTGTAATACATGTTTCTTTAACTTGTACTATGATAATTGAACTATTTTGGTTGTTTTAGTGCATACATTGTTGGAAATATGTTGTATAAGTTGTTATCACTCTCTCGCCTGTGTGGACTACCCCGTCGGACACTAGACAAACTCATTCTTGTAAACTTGTTATAATTGTGGACTACTCATTGGGTGTTGTACATGATATATGTTCACTTTTTGTTTGTGACTCCCACATCTGTGTGGACTACTCCACCGGAAGCTATAGAAACATTTTTGTGTTGTGTGTCTCTACCTGAGTTGGGACTATTCCCTCTTGACTTGATACTCACTCTCACCCTCTCCCACTACAGTGAAAGAAATTAGACAAAATTTACAATAAGTACCCACCAGGCACATGAACTTCACGTTTTTAGGACTAAGTGAACCACTCTCATGTGTCGACAAGCAAGACCTAAGGGATATCTTTAGGAAAATGCAAACCGGTCCATCATACCAAATGGGACTCCTATAGCAAACCGTGTGAGATCTAGTTGGGATTTGATACTATGGAGATCCCCTGAATGTTGGTAGGTCTAGCATCGTCAACATTTATGGCGTTAGAAGGAGGTTCTCTAGTGGTTTATGGCTTAATGTCCTCTCAACCCCACACATCTATCATCTGGTCAAGGTAGTAACACCAACTCCCTCTCTCCCATGTGCAACTCTAAATTTGATTACTCCTCACCTACCATACCCGAACAAGAAATATCATATCATCACCTTCGCTCGGACCTTCCCATCAAGCATCAGTTTTCCAAAGTTTTGGATTGATCCTAGAAGTACAACACCTTCCCTCTTCGCAGAGGAAATAAAAGACCACACCCATAGGAGTGGTAGCCTCATTTTTTGAGAACTAATCCTCGCCACTCTTGAAGACCTGGATAAATTTTTTGAGAATGAAGAGGAACCTCCTATTTTATTACAATGAGGAGAAGGGGAAGGAAACGAAGGAGGTGGAGGCGGAGACGAACCAACAGATTTCTACACTGAACCATTTGATTCAGAAGAAGAGGAGGAATATGAAGAAGAAGAAGACATGGCTAATCAAAATTCGGAATGGATGACCCAGGGACCATTAGCACTTTCTTGTGCCTTGCACAAGATTCCAAGGCACGCAGAGAAACTATTAACAAAATATGAACCTAGTAGAGCAGTCAAGGCGGAAGACCATCTAGACACATTCTACCTACATCTGCAGACACTCAAGGTACGTTATGATGATGTTTCATGTAGACTGTTTCCATGTACCTTCGATGGAACAACAATTGTATGGTACCACAACCTTCATGTCAACTCCATTTAGAACTGGGGGATGTTCAAAAAAAAATTCCTTGAAAAATTTGCTGATGACAAAACCCCTGCCATGTTGTTGAAAGAGTTGGGTAGTCTTAAGATGGAGTTGAAAGAGAAAGTGAAAGACTTCAACCAAAGGTTTAAATATATCCTAAACAAGTTCACCATAGATACTAAACCTCATGACTCCATCATATTCGACTACTACACATTTTCATTTCTGACCAACATTGTGCAATTCATCAAGTCAGTTGTGAAACCAATGCTATCCAAAATTGCCAACAGGCAATTGATGTGGATAAGGATCTGCACGTGATTGGACTCGTTATGGATGATGAATCAATGAAGGACTCCAAATACATGGTGAGGAAGTCCGAGGCTAATGTGACTAACGTGAATGAAAAATAAACAAGTGAAATTGAGACCCTTACTTGTCTCCTTAAGTCCTTGACGACTAAATTAGAAAAACTTAAGCAACGAACAAATGAGATAGTAGTGAGAAGCAAACCTTCCCATTTTGTGTGCAGAAAGAGTGGGACATTAGGTAGTAGCAGTAGTCACTCAACTAAATCTGTGCAGAGTTCAAATGTTGTGTTCCAAGAAGAACAACTTGGTAAGGATAACTTTTGTGATTTCCACCCAGAAAGACACTCAAAGAAGACCTATACATATTGGAACCGAGTTGTAGGATCTATGGATTCAAGAATGAATTATCATCTTAATGCCAATGAGCAGCTTCAACCAGAAGATGAGGAGGATGAAGAGGATGTTGTATCTGATGAAGCTCCCAGTTCTGGGCATGTGGTCAACATGTATCAGTATCTAAATGTTGCCTGGAAGAAGACTACCACTAAGAAGGAGGCCTCAAAATAGAATGGTCGATATAACCTAAGAAGTAAAGGCGCTCCTACATTGATTCACGTACCAAAAGATAAATTCAAGCAGATGTTTAGAAAAGTTGATCCACCAGCCATCCCAAGGTAGAAAGCAAAAAGCATTCCTACGAAGACATCTACAAACAAGAGTACATCCATGAGTAGTAAACTTCATAACACTCCACCGGACAGTATAGACACGAGTCTAACAAGGGACAGCTTGGTGAGTTTACCCTTACTTGATTACAATATTTTTGAAGATATGAAGAAAAATCATGAAAACAACTCTTTGTTCAAGTTAGCTAAGATCAAGGGTGAGCTAGATAGTCTGCTATGCACATTGGGGAAAACATCCACAGAAAACCCAACCTCTACTAAAAAGGTAGCAAGCACAACTCTCAGTCCACACATAATTGTTCTCAACACACTCTGAATAGAAGAAGCAAACTCTCTTTGCCTTCCATTATTGCTCTCATTTGAAACCTTTAACTTCCTTTTCACAACTATTTGGTTGAATTTGGTGCATCAGCTAACACCATGTCACTCTCCATTTCCAAGTGGATCAATGCACAATGCAACACAATATCTCTGCAGATCATCCAACTTGATTGAACATGTGTACCAACCACTAGTGAACTACGAGATGTGATCATCTGATTATCTCATAAAGATCAAGTTCACTAGTGCATCAACATTGTCATTGTGGAAATACCAGAAGCATAAGGCTTACTACTTACCAGAGACTGGTCCAACAAGTTTAATGGATAATTTTTCACAAACTAGACACACTTATGGCTTCTATACAAGGGAAAAAGCAATCAGATCTAGGTGTTATCTGATAGATACATGAAACATAATGTCACTACCATCAAGGGTGAGTATGAATCGTTGGCTTTCGCAGAACTCATGTTTATAAACTATCTCCTAGAAACATGGCTAGGGTGTTATCTCACACAGCCGGCCCCAACCCCACCAAAAGCGTAGTTGGGTCTCCTTCCTTGCCCAACTGATGGAAATGAAACATGTACATCACATTGTAACACTAGTAGCAGTAGTAATAGTAGTAATGGTGCAACAAAAGGTTAGTGTAAAAACAAGTTGTGGACCATGTATTTTGACATATAAAAGGCACAGGATGGCTCTGGAGCTGTGTGTGTCTTCATAGACCCAATGCACAAGAAACACATGATCTCAAGCCACCTGGAGTTCGAGTGCACAAACAACACTGTTGAATATGAATCACTTATATTGGGCTTGCAAAAAGCCATTAGCCTCAATGTTGTTGTGTTCAAAGTGGTAGATGATTCAGAAATCATGGTACGAAAGGTAAGTAACACCATACACTATTTGTCACCTCATCTCAAAAGTTATCAACAAGAGGTATGGTGACTAATCTATAACTTCCAAGATTTCAATATGACTGTTGTGCCAAGAATGCGTAATGCAACTAATGATGCCTTAGCTAACGCAACTGCTAGGATGACACCGCTTAGGGATAAGTTTACTGTTGAAATTTTGTATAAGCCTTCTATCCTTGACAACATAGATAACTTACATTTTTTTACAATGATCAATAGATACTGCACTTCATGGTTAATGTTGACGTCTTCAAGGATGAAATGATTGACGAAGATGAACATGAGTCCCTGTAAGTCGTAGTTGATGAAAATAAAGGAAACCTCATCCCCAATGGTGTGGTATCTCTTGAAAATCTGTATGACTTACAGAACCATTTCCAAGGGCCAAAGAACAATAAAACCCATAGTTCCACCACAATGCACGAATAGATCAACGTGGCAACATAACAAGATCCGAAGTTTGTCAATCTTGGTACGTGTTGCACACTGCAGGAGAGGCAAGCCTTTGTCCACTTGTTCAAATAGTATTGGGATGTGTTTGCATGGAAATACGATGATCTGAAAACCTATGACATGGGAATAATCTAACATGTGATCCTGATCAAAGAAGGGGTCGGGCCATTTCAGCAAAAGTTGAGAAAATTACATCTGTCAGTTGAACCCCTCATACAAAAAGAACTAACTAAGCTATTGGTTCTTGGACCATTTATAGAGTTCACCATTCTACATGCATTTATAACTTAGTTCTTGTACATAAGAAATACGGGGAGATTCGCTTATGCATTGATTTCCAAAATCTGAACCGCTCCTCAAATAAAGTCAACTACCCTATGTCGTTGATGGAACACATTATACAAAGAATATTTGGAGTAGAAATGTTTTCTCTACTCGATGGTTTTTTGGCATACAACCAGGTTCTGGTAATGGAAGGTGATAGACTGAAAACTACCTTGTGTACCAAGTGGGGTACGTTCTCTTAAACAAGAATTCCATTTGGGCCTGTGAACACAGGCACAACTTTTCAGCGTGCCATGGACATCGCCTTCCATGGAATTATCGAACAGAGCATAGTGATTTACCTTGATGACATGACTATCTTTTCTAGAGAATATTCAAACCACGTATGCCATTTGAAGAAGATATTTAAGTGATCTCGAAGCTATGGGATATCCTTGAATCCCAAGAAGAGCATATTTGCAGTGTCTGAGGGAAACCAACTCAGGCACATCATCACCAGGAGTGGGATCAAGGTTGATCCAGACCAATTTTGGATGATCACACATATTGCTCACCCAGTCAACAAGAAATCCATGCATTCCTTCTTAGGGAAGATCAACTTCCTCCAGAAGTTCATCTCGGATTATGCGTAGACAGTGAAACCAATGCAAGACATCATCAAGAAGGATACAGTCTACCATTGGTGTAAGAGGGAGAATAATGCACTCACCCATATCAAGCACGCTATTATAGATGCACCTACTCTTTACAGCCTAGACTTTAACAAAGATTTCTTTCTATACACCTTCACCTCCAACATTTCGCTTATTGTAGTACTCACTTACAAGGATGAGTTGAAAAATGAACATCCCATCTCCTTCATGAGTGCAAGCATGCAGGGACCCAAACTCAACTACCCCACCATCGATAAACAAGCATACACAATATACAAGGCGTTGAAACACCTCATACCCTACCTGCTGAAGAACCATTGCATAGTCTTTGTGCCACACCTAGCAGTCAAATTAGTACTTGTTTAGTAAGAGTTGGGTGAAAGACATGCCAATAGGATGACATGATTGAAAGAGTATGATTTTGACATCAATTAAGTTCACACTATCAAGGGTCATGGTATTTGCAAACTCGCATCCAAAGTAGTCCATGCCCAGGGGGAAGAACAAGAGCTCATTCATTGGGAAAAAGAAATCAAGATGTACGATGTAGAGAAAGTACCATCCACTTCACACTTAGGTGCCTAGAGGCACATGATTCAAAGAAGTTGTTGCATAATCTGCATGATGGACTAGCTGGGGATCACTTCGTACGAAACACCACTATGCACAAAGTCTTTTGAGTATGTTTCTCCTGGCCCATATTATTCAAGGATGCACATGCTTATGCTTGCAAGTGCTTGGTCTATCGGCGATGTGCCAACAGAACTCAAAGGTCAGCAGCCCCTTTACATCCTATTGCTGTGAGTGAACCATTTCAATAGTGGCACTTAGACATCATTGGGGAAATCTTCCCACACTCATCAAAGAAACATTGTATTAGAAATACTCAGAGTGGGGGTGAATCAGTATTCCTTAGCAATTGGCACTTTTAAATCTTTTTAGAGCATTAGTTAATCTTCGATTATTATTAATGCTTATGCAGTGATATTAGTAAATAAAAGAACACTGTAGGCATAATAATTTTAGGTGGAAAACCCCCTCTGGGTCAAAAACCACCAAACGCTTTTCTAATAAACTCTTTAATATTTAGCCTCAACTAAAATGAAAGGAAAAACTTCCTAGAATTCTAGAAAAGCATTCTTCTCCAGCACCCATTGGAAGGACATCCCAATGCCCTGGTTTCTTGAGTAATCAACTGAATGGATACCCCAACACCCTAGCAAGCCACAACTTTCCCTAGCGCCACCCTACCACCCTGAAGTGTTCACAGGACCCAACCTGTAGGTGACTTCATACACCTACCTAGCACTTCCCTGCGACCCTATAATGACTTAAAATTAAGAAAGGACTATGGATCCCAAAGCAAAGACAACAATCCATGATATAATAAGATTTATAATGATTTTCATGTACTTGACCAAATACCCAATCACTCTATAACTTGCAACCCAACCATGACATCATCTCAACAGTGACTCATATACCTCCCAACATTGGCTCTTTGAACCTAGGTAGATTGACTCTTTTACAATAATGACTCTTCTACAATATTTACAACCATAATTCTTTTATAAATGACTCTTTTAAATTTTACAATGATGAATCATTTATAAATGACTCTTTTACAACTTTACAATAACTCTTAGATCATATATCTGAACCTATAGAGAACCGAGATCTGAAATTCCTTCAGAAGGTTCATTATGATTTCAGCTCAAATGGATTTTAATGTTAGCATCTGAAGCTTCACATAAAAAATGTTATAGAGAAAATTCCAAAATGACCTGTTTGAAGCCAAAAAATCCCTACTAGAGGAGCATATGAGGGTCATTATTTATATAAATGTCTTGAGTTGAGAGGATCCTCAACAACTGAATGTTGGAGGGATTTTAGGAGAAAAAAAATTTATTAATTATTTACTGTTCAATGACCACAACCAATTATGAGTGCCATGCCACAACCCCATAGGGCTTTATCCCACTAACTAGGGTTATTAACTTCAAACATGAATATCTCTCAAACCATGAAGAATTACTTGGTGCGGCATATATTAATGGAAACATATCGACGATTAGAATAAATCTAGAAGATCCTCGAATAAAAATAGAGTAATTTGTCAAATTAAAATTCCCTTGCAATATCATGGCATCCCCTAGTGGTGCTTGGGTTGATATCAATGACAACCACTGATCAACAATCTCCCCCTTTCGTAGTGATGGCAACACAAGTACTCCCCCTATGGTCATGAAACCTCTTCCTACCAACTTCTCTCCCCTTTTTTCATCAATGGAAAAGGTTAATTGCCCCTAACAAACAACCATATTGCAAACGTGTACACACATCCATTCCCCATTTCTACTTGAGTAGATGAGAGAAAGAGTCTAATGAAAACTTGGGAGAATCCCAAACTTTCAATGAACATACTCAAATTCCTCACGAGGTAATGGTTTGGTAAAGATTTCAGCAATTTGTTCCTTTGTGCCAACATATTTAATATTGATATTCTTTTTGGCGACTTGCTCTCTAATGAAATGATATTTAATCGAAATGTGCTTCATTTAGAAATGCATCACGAGATTCTTGTAGATATTCATGGTGCTGGTGTTATCACAAAATATGGGAATAGACTCATCAAACTTGACTTGAATATCTCTAAAAGTTTACTTCATCCAGAGAACTTGTGTACAACAAGTTGTTACCGCGATATAATCTACTTCTATTGTGGATAACAAGATTGAAGACTACTTTTTACTTAACCATGAAACAAGACAACCACCTAGATAGAATGCTGCTCCACTGGTACTCTTATGATCATCAACACTTCCTGCCCAATCTACATCTGTATAAGCCTGGATAACTAGATCATTTCCTTTGGGATATTGTAGACCATATTCCATTGTGCCCTTAAGATATCGAAGAATTCTTTTGATGGCAATAATATGAGATTCTTTTCGTGTTGCTCAGAGTCTTGCTACTTATCCAATAACATGCATCACATCATGTCAGGAGGCTGTCACATATAGGAGACTACCAATCATGGATCTATACAAACTTTGGTCCACATCCTTTGAAAAATCTTATAAGCTTAACTTGCAACCTGTTATCATGGGGGTAATCACTAGCTTGCAGTCATCCATATAGAATTTTTTGAGCATTTCCTTGATGTACTTGGTTTGATATATGAATATTCCTTTATCCTGCTAAGAAATATGAAGCCCCAAATAGTATGTCATCTCGCCAAGCATAGAAACTCATTTTGAATTTTTGTGGCAAAGTCTTTACTTAATCTATCATCATTGCTTCCAAACATTATATCATCCACATATACCTCGATAATCGCTACATTATCTTGATCCACTTTCACATAGAGATTTCTTGTCAGCACTTCCTTTCTTGAATCTGTAATACTTCAACTATTCTTTACCCCCTGAATATGTAATGTAACTAACATCTTGTTCAAAATACCTTTTTTTCAATCGTAGACTTGTGTCATATGCTGTTGCATAGACTTCTCATCTTCAAATTTCTAGGATTCGATAAGCTAAATTGTTCAAAATAGTGTGTCATTTAATGAACCATCTTTACTCGAGTCATTACCAAAGGAGCTGTTGATTCCTCACAATCAATTATGAATTGTGAAGGCATAAATGTTGGGACTTTATTGCCTTCTTTATTTTCTTTCTCATCATGTACTTGTTCATTCTATACCTATTTTCCTCTCCAAATCTTCTTATTCTCGTCGTCAAGATTTTCATTCATGATGGATTCCATCATGTACCTACAGTTACGATCTATGTGTCCATAGTTTTGACATTTTTAACATTCATTATTATTCATAGAATATTTTGTTTGGTGTTTATCTCATGATCCTGCAAAGTTGCTTCTAGCGTTTTGCTGATAATAGTTGTACCTGTTTGGAACTTGACAATCCCTAGCCATATGTCTAAAATTGTTACATTTGTAACATTCGACATCATCTCTGAAATGATCAAATTTGTTGATATTATGTTGAGTTCTGGAATATCCATTTTTGAATAATCTCTTGGAATTATATTCATTCCAAACATACATGTGACATTCTATAGCTCTATGTCCAAACCTTCCAAATGAATAGAAATGACCATAAAAAATTGCTTGGTACCTTGGAGGAATCTTCTTCGAGGAATTTTCTTCCAAGATTCTTCCTGCGAGTCTTGATCTCTTGATCTAGTTGGGGGATCTACCCTTTTTGCATATCCATCTTCTTTAGTTGTCATAGAAGGACTTGACACTTTTTCATATTTTTGTTTATAACAAAGACCAATCTTGTCACTGTAAGATTGTTGGTTGTTGATGAGTTCATCCAAATCCATTGAACTATTGGGATACTCTTGAATGGTTTTTACACTTTTTACTTCCTTTCGCAAAGAAACTATTTCAGCTTCCAATGCTTCTCTCTCCTTGTTGCTTTCCTTTACTTCTTTCCTTAGTGATTCTTCAATTCGTTTGTATTCTTCAACATTGATTTTAAGATTGAGGACCTGTTCTCTTTCTGTCTTGAATTCATCTTCAAGAGTGTTGACATGCTTCTACTCATCTTTGAGCTCTTTGATAACCCTAATCACTTCGCTTTGAAATTCAACCTCAGTCATTTCTTCTTCATCAGGTGCCTCTTTCTTATTGTACTTGGACATAAACAATACTCTTCCATTGAATTCTTCTTTGTTATCACTATCTTCTTCAGATGAGGAACTATCTTCTTTGATGAAGAAAATTTTCTTAAACCATTTCTTATTTCCTTACTTGTTGAACTTCCTAGGACTTTTCTTTCCTTTCGTAACAACCTCATTTTTGTGAGGACATTTGGCTGCAAAATACCCAATCTCGCCACAATAAAAACATATTAATAGAATTTTACCTTTGAATTTTCCTATACATGTTCTCATTTTCTATGTGAAGTACGAAAACTCGTTATTTGAGAATTCTTCTTCGTCTTCTTCCTTTTCCTCATCCTTACAATTGCAAGATTTTTCTTTTGAAGTCTAATTGTTCATACTATTCTTCTTAGATGTGGAAAATGTTGTTTATAAGTGAGATGTGTCATCCTCTTCTTCAATCCACATTTCATATGCTGTAAGAATTCCATTCAATTCATCTATGCTAATATTATTCAGATTTGATCTATCTTCCAAGATACATAGCTTAGGTTGAAATCTTGCTGGCAAGTTTTTGAGTATCTTTCAAACAACATTTTTCATTACAACAGGTTCTCCCAAACCTTCCAATGTATTTTTTGTTTCATCAAAACACTAAAATTATGCAACAATATCTTCATATTCCCTCATTTTGAGTTGATCAAAATTTTCCCTGAATATTTGATGCTTTGCTTCTTTCACCTTTGAGTCACCTGCATATATATTTTCAAACTTGCCCCATACATCTTTAGCAATTTTGCAACTCAATACCTTAAGATAAATATATTTGATAAGCCGATTGATAATAAGATCTTTAGCCTTTGCATCATATACCATATTTTTCTTACCTTGTTCATCCTGGGTTGGTGTCAAGCCTCTATCAATGATTTCCCATACTTTGTATCCTTGTGCCAGCAAATGAACCTACACTCTTCCACTCCAAAGTGCATATTTATTTCCATTGAAAAAAGGAACTCTATTCTTAGTAAACTCCGTGATCTCCTTCGAGTTGTTAGACTATTATTGAAGGAACCAAGCTCTGATACCAATTGTTGGAAATACTTAGGGGAGGTGAATCAGTATTCCTTAGCAATTAGAACTTTTAAATCTTTTCAAAGAATTAGTTAATATTCAATTATTATTAATGTTTATGCAGTAATAATAGTGAATAAAAGAGCAGAGTAGTAACAACAATTTTAGGTGGAAAACCCCCTCCGGGTCAAAAACCACCGAACACTTTTCAAATAAATTCTTTAATCTTCAGCCCCAACTGAATGAAACCAACAACTTCCTAGAATTCTAGAAAAACATTTTTCTCCAACTCCCACTAGAAGGATGCCCCAATGCCCCAGTTTCTTCAGTAATCAACTGAATGGATGCCCCAACACCCTAGTGAGCCACAACTCGCCCTAGCACCACCCTACCACTATGAAGTGTTCACAAGCCCCAACCTGTAGGCAACTTCATACACCTACCTAGCACCTCCCCGACACCCTATAACGACTGAAATATAACAAGATAGTGGATTCCCAAACCACGAAAAACAATCCAAGATATAATAAGATGTACAATGATTTTTGTGTACTTGAGAAAATACCCAATCACTTTATGACCTACAACCCAACCATGGAATCATCCCAACAGTGACTCCTATACCACCCAACATTCGCTCTTTGACTCTAAGCAGATTGACTCTTTTACAATAATGACTCTTCTACAATATTTACAATGATGACTATTTTACAATTTTATAATGATGACTCTTTTACAATCATGACTCTTTTATAAATGGATCTTTTACAACCTTACAATAATGACTCTTAGCCTTAACAATACTTCACGATACCTGAATGGTTTTCATGTCTTGAAGGATGTCCCACTACAATGCTTCCTTTGATTTGATACTTCTACTCTTGAATGCAAAATTTGCCCAAAAAAAAAATCCCAAAACAAAACAAAATACCCTTCAACTTACCTCTACCTGCAAAACACATTTAAGTGCATAATAATGAATAAATACAAATTAAAAATTACAATGTGTACCTGAAGTGTTCTTGTCACTTTTGCTGTTGACTTGCTGCAGAAGTAGACAAAGACTCCCACTCTTGATATAGGCCTGGACTCTATGCAAGACTATATCCAAAACTAACCTAAAGATATATACAATAAAAACTTATGATAGACCGTAAAATTGTGATGGACCAAGTTCTGAGCACAACAACAGAGACCATTTTATCAACTATGACAAGACAACTAACATGAAATTACAACATCATATATATTTAGAAAACTTTGTGTAGCATCAAGAATATGTAGCATAAAATGTGTAGTATCAAGAATAAGACATCCGAAAAACTAATTGTGACATATAGAGACATAGAGACATAACGTGGGCACTGCATATATTTACGTTTTCCTACAAAAAAATATGTTAGAGATGATACTCAAAATTCAAATTTAAACACTAACCATACATACCTTGATGTAGGAGACTTACCCTTGACTATTGATGTGTGTTCCTCACTGCAGTGATCCTTGAATGCATGATTTTTCTTGCCTTCTAGGAGCTTGATATTGAATCGGTTGTATCTATTTAATATCAGATATCCAGGGTCTAAAATTTCATCCTATGATATCCCTCTAAGTTCTCTTTCCAACCCCATAGGTCAGATCAAGATTGAAGTCTTCCAGAAAGAGTTATGCCAAATCTCCCACGATGACCTGATTATAGTCTGATTGAGTAGAGAAAACTTGTATGAAGTTCCACGTGTCATTGTTGTGACCTTCAACCTTGAAAATGATAAAAAACAAACTACAATCTATCCTCTTTCTATCACTATATACGAAATTGTAATCCAATGCTCAAAGAGAAAGTTATGACAATTTTTCCAACATCACTTGTTTGACATGGAATTCGGGAGCCTACAAAAACCCTAACTTGCTCAGATGATATCTACGAAACTATAGTGAACCAAGCTCTAAAATTCAGTCACTAGGTTCATCAAGATTTCACCTCAAAGGGGTTTTAATTTGACATTCTGAAGCTTTTTAGAAAAAACATTATAAGGAAAATTCCACCATGACATGTTTGAAGCCACAAAATCCCTACCAAAGGAGGATATGAGGGTCATTATTTATATGAATGTCTTGAGTTGAGAGGGTCTTCAACAAGCGAATGTTAGAGGGATTTTTGGAGAAAAGAATATTAATTAATTATTGAATATTCAACGACCACAACCAATTATGAGTGCCATGCCACAACCCCATAGGGTTTTAGCCCACTAACTAGAGTTACTAACTTCAAACATAAATATCTCTCAAACCGTGAAGAGTTACTTGGGGTGCCATATATCAAAGGAAACATGTCAATGAGTAGAATCCATGTAGAAGATCCTTGAATCAAAATAGAGTAATTTGTCAAGCCAAAACGCCCTTGCAATATTGCGATAGCACCTGGTGTTGCTTGGGTTGACATCAATGAGAACCATTGATCAACACAATGCTACATCTTGATAGCTACATATTAATTTACGGGGTGGACAAAAGAAGATCCTATTAAGTAATTAAACAACCAGGAAGTCATTAGCTTCCTCCAACAAAACATCATCTCCCAATTTGGCATTCTAATATCACTTGTTTTTTACAATGCAACTTACTTCTTTTCTTTAAAGATTTTGGATTTTGTATTGCAATATGGGATTGTGCATAAATACTCATCTAACTAATACATGTATGGAAATGGTCTCACTAAATCTAAAAATAAAAACTTCATACATATTATCAAGAAGATCATTTACTCTAAACAGTGAAACTGACATACTCCTCTGCCGAATGCCTTATGGGCTGACAGTGTAAAAACCAAACCCTCTCTTAACACTTCGCCATACTTCTTGGTTTATGGGAAAGAACCATCTTCTCACCAAACATATACTTGCCTGCTCTCCAATTGTCCCAAGAATCCCAGGACAAGCCATATTTGTTAGTTCACTGTAGGATGCATACACATCACATGCTATAGGAAGAATGGATGAAAGCGAAAGAAAAATTCACACTCCACCAAAACCATATCAAGAGATGATTTGACAAGAAGTCTGTAGGGAATGCTAACTTTGATGTGGGTTACTTAGTCTTGAAATGGGACAAGCCCTAGGAAGATAAAGGAAAACATACGAAGTTCTAGTCCATGTGGATCGGTCCATACACTGTTCAGGAAAAGATTGGCCCACACAAGTATCATTTGTAATCACTTGATGAGAGGATTGAAAACCTTCCTGTCAACATCCAAGAATTATAGCACTATTTTCATTAACCCAGGGTTGCGCCCCATGCTATATACATAGTCTTTTTACTGCTTGTCTTTTTATTTACTTTGCTATTTTTGCTTCACTTTATTTTGTTTGCTTAACATCATGTTATTTTTTGTTTTTCCAATAATTTCTTCCCTACATTGTTCTGAATTTTGAATGAGTATGTGACTGAGTTTAAAGAGTCTTGTGACAATGCAACACTTGGCCAATCCTGTGTCCATCTTCTCTGTGCTTGGTTGTAACTTTTGGCCAATGAGGGAAGATTTGGTCAAACCATGAACATGTGTCCACATTGGGAAGTCCCATGCCTATAATCAGTCTTTTGCTTTGTGTGCTCAAGCTTAATCTAACTAGTAGAAAGGGAGAATGGAAAAAATATAAACGAGCAAACCTAAATCAAGGGTCTCATATGCTTCTTTGAAGGAACAACCTCTTCTACACTCAATAAGTCGGGATCCCTCTTCCACCCCAAAAATAAATAAGTGCCTATGCACAATCCTCTTTTCAAAAAATATAAAGGCGAAAGAAGAGAAAGGCTTCCTGTACAGAGAGGTGAAGCAAGAAACTCCATCGGGGTACTGACCAGGCTCGCTGGTAGTGGAGCAATGCTTGTGTTCCTGTGTGACTTTGGCGGGGTATTGTGATCTAGATGATTTTTTTTTTGTGTTTAACTCAGTTGGTAGAAGGTGAACCATGTCTATCCATGGGGTAAGTGGGCAATCCAAAGTAACTTGCAAAATGAATCAATACTTCCTAAAAGGCCAAGGCCCTGTGCTATAAATGAATTGAAATAGAGAAGTTGGTATTAAACCAGTGTGTTTCCAAGTGTTGTATTGGCTGCAACACCCTCCAAAATTTTGGCCTGCATCTAAACTTCAGAGCCTTCCTTGGCTTTCAACTTGATGGTCATGAACACTCAAGCTCATTCCATGAGATCTTGTTCAGTTTTCACACCCCCTTCGCTTGATCGATCACCAGACAGCTTTTGTCATGTTGATTGTTATGTCATTCTTGCAAGTTTGTTCTAGAATTTTCAAGGTTTGTCTTTATGTGTATGAGGTGTTTTTGCTTTGTCAACATTGGTCGCACTCACACACTAAGTTGTAAACACTATCATACAAGTGTCATCACGGTTGTTCGAAGACATATTTCAACTATCAAACTTGTCACTCTCAACCTTTGAATCAGTCTCACTGAGCATGTGTTGTCTTGTTGGTTTGCGGTGTCCAGTCTTCGAGTCATGCTAAGTGTGTGATCGCATTGTTGTGTCTGCATGAGTACACATGCTTTCATACTTAGTTAATTTTCCTGTTGTTCCAATCTTGCATGCTCTACAACCATCTCAAAAAATGTGCGGAGCTATCCAACTATCCCTTCTTCCCCGCTCTGCAAATAACCCAAGAATTGCGTAGAGCTATCCTGATAGTCAACCCTTCTTACCCGCTCTACAAACTACTCAAAAACTACATAGAGTTTTCCTTTCTGGACCTTCTCCCCTTCTCTACAATCAACCCAAAAACTGCGCAAAATTTTCCAGGCCCGGACTATCTCTCAGGATTGTGCAATTTTGACCAGCGGCCCCATAGCCTGAATTTGTGCTCCTTTGGAAAATTGTGCATATTTTTTTCCTAGTACTCCTTACTACCTACACTATCCTCCCTAAAGAAATTGTGTAGATCCTAGTTGGGGGAGTTGCCTAGTGCTCCCTTGAAAAACTACATAGATTGGCCGAGAAACTCCCCGACACCTCACTTGGCCTTTCTCCTAGAAATTGCACAGTTCTGTCTCCAACTTGGGTTTTTCCCCATAGCCATCACTCCTATCTCAGATCGTGAAAATTTGTCTCCAAATGAAATCTAGTAAGTTTCTCCCCATAGTGCTCTGGAGCCCCGAATCCCGACTTGTGTTGTGCTCCCACAACGTTAGTGCCTTGTCCCTCTTTGAGTCACCTGCACTGAAATGGGAAACAATGCATCATGGTCGACTAAGAGATTTTTGGATTTGATGTCATGTCATCATGAGTGATTGCAAGAATAGGCACATCAATGAAACATGGCACAATGGCAAATGGATGGAAAAGGGGTGCATGCAAGAGGATTTTCTTGTGGTTGAAAGAACACATTGAGCACATTGAGTAAGTGAGTGAAAGGGACACATGCACAGACACCATCAAGCAAGTCCAAGACCATCAAAGACCCCACACACTTTTCCATGGAGAGGTGAAGATATGTTACACCAAGAGAATATTATCACTTAGCAGCAAAAAAACTCAACATGGACACCATAATGAGCCAATACATGTCAACACTATGATGTCAAGTTGTGTCATGGGTTGTCTTGACCACATCACTACCACTGGCCAAAATTGTTGTAATCAATGTAATGTAAATTGGATTTCCAAAAGACCCACATAAGAAATCGAAGAGTCATGTAAAGTCAAAAAGACATAGGAAGTCAAACAATCATGAGGGAAGTCAAAGAGTCGCACAGGTTAGTTATACCCCCTTGGCTATATATACCCCCTCATTGTATGAGAAAAGGACTTTTCACCTTGGCTCCTCCTAGATAGCCTTGAGAGTTTCTAGTCTTTTCATTAAGGAGTGAGTAGTGGCTCCAACACCCCACTACTAGGGTTAGTGATGTATGGTGTATGGACGTGTCTTGGAACTTTCACTTAATTCAGAGGCCTGTTAACACGGCAGCACATTTTCACACATGTATTGTATTCGTTTGTAACACTATTGTTTGGATGCTTGTAATACATGTTACTTTAACTTGTACTAATATAGTTGAACTATTTTGGTTGTTTTAGTGCATAAATTGTTGGAAATGTGTTGTATCAGTTGTTATCACTATCTCGCTTGTGTGGACTAATCCGCTGGACACTAGACAAACTCATTCTTGTAAACTTTTTATAATTACCATGGCACTCGTTTGGACAACTCCACTGGGTGTTGTACATGCTATATGTTCACTTTGTGTTTGTGACTATTGCATCTGTGTGGACTACTCCACCGGAAATTGCGCAGGTCATGTTGTGTTGTTGGTCCCTACCTGAGTTGGGACTATTCCCTCTCAACTTGAGACTCACTCTGACCCTCTCCCTCTACAGTCAAAGAACTTAGACACAAGTTACACTACATCCTCTCCAGGCACACAAACCTAACTTTTTGAAGACTAAGTGAACCACTCTCATGTGCTGACAAGCAAGAGCTAAGGCATACCTTTAAAATATTGGCAACCAAGCCATCATATGGGATGGGACTCCTACACCAAATAGTGTGAGGTCTAGTTGGGACTTCATACTAGGGAGGTCCCCTGGATTTTGGTAGGTCCAACACCATAAACATGGTCCTTATGGATTTATAGAAAATATGAATAAGTTAAGATATCACTATTTCGTTTAGAGGTGAAGATGGAAATATATATATTTGCCGATAAATTTGATAGCCACCAATGGATGAAGATGAAAATATGTATATTTGTTATTAAATGTGATAGCTACTAAGATTAAGGGTGGAATAGTGACGAACTCTCACATGTTATTGCCTATGTCAATCTTTTCCATTTGCATTTGGACTAAAATATTCATGGAAATTATAGTGAGGGTGTCAAAAGAAAGAAACAAAACTATAATAATGCTGGTTGTTGAATACCCTTTCAAATATTCCTACTTTGTAAACTTTCTAGCACTATCTTCGTATATTATATCCTAAAATTACATATCATGCCTAACTCCATTATGACATAAGGTTATCCTAACCTCACTATCAATATCTAGTGATATATTTTAAAATTATAGTGAACACATTAAAAATAATGAGCTCGCTTATCACCTCAAATAGATGGTTACATATAGATTGTCAACAACTCTTAGGATACATATTTGAAATGATTTGTACTAGATAAATAATGTCCATTAGCTTTACCCCTATATAGAATACCGCTTGATCCAGACTTATGTAGGAACGCAACAAAATATAGATATAAACATAAACACAGAGATGTAAGAGAAATAAAACTTTATTTCATTAATATCAAAGAATTGAAATATGCTTACATACAAAATGGAAATAAACTATCTCGAGTGATGGTAGCCTATATCATAGAAGAGATGTATCGGCGAAATGTCTTTTAACTATGTTATAATTAGGCTCGAAGGCCTATTTATTATTGAGAAATAATGAAAAACATTAAATTTCCAAAAACCTAACCCTAGGAGACAAAATGCCAAAACTATGGGCTCCGTTGGGGTAAATTCGTACATCAACTTCCGGGGTTCGTAAGTTTGGGATACGATCTTTATTTAATGTGCATAAAACCTTGTTACAAATATCTATCCAAGGAATATAAATTTTGACTACTCTGGACCTCAAAACAACTTCGGAAGTTGAGGACCCAAAAAACTGCCAAAAATAGTAAATTCTTCTAAAATTAAGGAAACTGAAAGAAACAATTGTTGTGGTCCAAGTGGAATAGAAAAGTGGCCACCAATATCCACCTCGGTCGTTCCTTCCCCTAGGAGGCAATGATGCCCACTGCATTGAGTGCCTCCATGAGATGGGGAAACTTCTCCTAAACTTAGTCCTTGGTGAGCCACTTGCCTTGGTGCAGTAGTTGGCCATATTTAACAACCCAATACAATTCGATATTCTGTTGGTGATTTTTCTTGATCTACATTTCCATGATCTCATCAGTTGTGGCCTGTTCCATATAGTCTTGGATTAGCTCGGTTGGTGTGAGTTGTTATGAAATGTCTCATGTGTCAAGTAATGGTGGAAAGTATGGCCGAAGGTAATCCACATTGAACACTAAGTGCAGGCTGAGGAATGGTAGGATGGTGAGCCTGAAATCATTGTCCCCTATAGCCTTGGTGATGTTGTATCGCCCATATTAGAGTGGGCGAAGTTTGCGGTTCGGCCCAATGAGGCACTCCTTCTCCAAATGTAACCAAACTTTGTTGCCCACTTGGAAGTTGTGTGGCACCCAATGTTGATCATGACGCTACTTGTACTTAGCATTGGCTATGTCCAATATGTCATGGACCTACTGGAAGATGTGTTGAATGCAATCAAAGCATTCGTTACCCCTATCAACTTTAGATTGGACATGAGACAAATGTGCATGAGTAGCTGAAAATGGCATGGCTACATCAATGGGAGATAATGGTTGGAATCCCAACCCCACCTACAAGGGGCTCTAGCGAGTTGAGCTATGGAGATCTCTATTGTAGCTATGTCAGACATAGGGGAGGATTTCATCCCATGTGCAAGGATGCTTCGAGTTGTACATGTGCATAATGTGCATGATCATCCTTTTGATGAACTATGTTTGGCCATCAATTTGAGGGTGGAATGTCGTGGAATTAGTGAGCTTGGTATCCAGCATTGACCAAAGGCTCGACAAAAATGTACTTAGAAACCTATTGTCTTGATCTGATATAATGGACTGCGGGATCCCAAAGTGTACCCACACTTGTTCAAAGAAGAGCTTAACAATGGCTTTTGCATTGATACTCTTTTTGTATGCCACCAAAATGGCCATATTCAAGAACCTATCAATGACCATGAAAAACTTTGTCGTGGCCATGCTTTGTAGAAGGAAGGTCAAACATGTAATCCATGGAGATGGATTCCCAAGGCCGACTAGGAGTAGGAAGAGGAGTATATAGGCCTTGCTTCTTGATAGTCGGTTTGGCGATGGTGCATGTAGTGTAGGATGTTATGTACTTGATGACATTGTGTCGAAGGTTCAACCAATAAAATACTTTTGCAGCACTACCATTGATTTATCGAATCCAAAATGTCGAGTGACTTGACTGTAGTTTGCCTCTCAAATCATCTTGGCACGCTTGCTTGAAGGAACATAGAGATGCCAAGTGGCATAATAGTGCACCCTAGAGGGTGGAAGGTCATGGACTTAGTGAGCTTGGTATCCAACATTGACCAGAGGAAAATGTACTTAGAAACCTGTTGTCCTAATCTGATATAATGGAATAAGGGATCCCAAATTGTACCAACACTTGTTCAAAGAAGAGCTTAATCGTGAATTCTACATTGATACTCCTTTTGTAGGCCACCAAAATGGCCATATTCGATAATCTATCGATGACCACGAAAAACGTCGTCATGGCCATGTATTCTAGAAGGAAGGTTTGACATGTAATCCATAGAGGTGGATTCCAAGGCTGAATAGGAGTAAGAAGAGGAGTATATAGGCCTTGCTTCTTGTTTGTTGGTTTGGCAATGACACATGTAGTGCAGGATGTGATGTACTTCCTAACATTGTGTCAAAGGTTCGACCAATAAAAATACTTTTGTAACACTACCATTGATTTATTGAATTCGAAATCTTGAGTGACTTGAATATAGTGTGCCTCCCAAATCACCTTGGCACGCTTTCTTGAAGGAACATAGAGGTGTACCAGGTGGCATAATAGTGTGCCCTAGAGGTGAAAATCTGTAACTTTCTTGCCTTCTAGGAGCATCTGGTATGTGTTGCTAAATTTTGGATTTCCCTTGTAAATATGTGTCCTTTTCAAAGTCTCGTGCTCACAAGAGTAGAGCACAATGGTCAATGCGATAATTAGTGGTTGGCTGAGACAATCTATGAAATTATTGGTGTTTCCCTTCTTGTACTTTATGTTCAAATGGAATTGTTGCAAATATGTGGACCATTTCTCATGGTGATCATTCTGCAACTTTCCTTATGTCTATCTAAATTACATGGGTTAGTGGTTTGTGTGGATGATTGTTTCCTTGCTCAAAATGTAATGCTTCCATTGTCGGAAAGCCTAAACAATGGAATACATCTCTTTGTCATAAGTGGGATACTTTTGGAGTGTATCCGAAAGTTTCTTACCATGATATGCCACTATATGCCCCTGCTAGGTAGGAACTACACCAGTACCATAGTCAGAGGCATCTATCTCAATTTCAAATGGTTTTTGCAGGTCTAACAATTCGAGCAAAGCAAAGGTAATGCTTCAAGACGAAAAAAGCCTTATGTTGGAATTCAGACCAAAATAATTTTTTTTTCACTCTACCCTTGGTGACTTGATTCAAAGGCCAAGTGATATGAGAGAATACCAACAAAAACCTATGATAGATGTTGGCAAGGCCACATAAGATGTCGAGCTCTGTTAGAGTGGTTGGGGCTAGCCAATCCCCGATAACTTGTATCTTGGTTGGGTCCACATGCACACCTGAATCATTAATGATGTACCCCAGATATTGATCCCGGGTCATATGACAAGTGCAGTTTTCTAAATTTGGATACAATTTGTGTTGTCGTAGGGTTTGAAGGACCTGTTGAATATGGTATATGTGCTCTTCCCATCTCTGGATAAATATCAGGATGTTGTCCATGTACACTACTATGGATGAGTCAGTGAAGGGTCGTAAGATGTCGTATATCATCTACATGAAGGTTGTGGGGGCATTCATCAACCTGAAAGGCATGACCAACCATTCAAAAAGGCCCTCCTTAGATTTGAAGGCAGTCTTCCATACATCAGAGGGTTCAATAGGTACCTCGTGATAACCAGAATTCAATTCAATCTTTCTAAATTATTTGGCACCATTTATTTGGTCCAAAAGGTCATAGATCTGTGGGATTAGATACCTATTCTAGACAATGATCTTATTCAATGCCCAATAGTTAATACTGAGCCTCAAGGTTCCATCCTCCTCTTCTACTAACATGATCTGCCTCCCACTAAGTGATGAACTTGGCCTCATGTTCCCTTTCTACAACAACCCCCCAATCTTCCTTTTGATATCGTCATTCTTGAGAATAGAGCATCAGTATATTAGTTCATTGGGTATCATGGAATGCTTGACTTGATAGTGTAGGGGTACCCATGTGGGTGAGTTGAAGATGTCCCTGTATTCCTCCATGATCTTGCCCATCTATTTTTGTTGTGCGGCAGAGCCCTATCTCGAGGCCGTGGAGTTGGTGACAATCGTCTTCTTACTCTGAGGATGAATCATGAGGAATACAAATTTCCTCGTCTAATAAATGATCTTACTACATTTCTTTGCAGAGATCAAAGAGACAGTGGTAGGCTCTGCTACCTCTATTATCATGTACAACTTATTTCTCAAAGTAATAATAACAGTGTGAGGCCTAGACTCATACACAGCACGACAATTCCACAAGTATTGTTGGTGTAATAATACACCACAAACATCAATAGGTAAAACATCACACAGTTCTCATCTATGAAGGGCTTCATGTTATTGGGGAGGTGGCATTGTTGGATGATGTAGAGATCCCATCGTTGGTGAAACCACCCAATGGTGTATGGCTACGGATGTGGTGCAATTGGTAGGCCCAGCAGCTTCATGACCTCTACTGAAATGAGGTTCTTTTGTCTCCCATTGACAATAATGAATTGCAGTGGGGAACCCTTCACCCACATCTGTGAGTGGAAGAGATGACCCCCTCCTCTGGGTCTTTAGGCTAAATATTCTAGATCTTGGTGGTGACAATAGTGGAACTCGGGTCCACATCAATCATATGCTTCCCCTTATCATTTCCCTTGTCGAGTTCTAACTCAAAATGAGAAAATTCTTCTGATTCGAAACCCTTCATCTCGGCCACCAATGACTGCTTGGCTCGAAACTCACTCATGTTATGAGTGAGGCTCTTATGGAACTCACACTGCTTCCCCATGTCCTTCTATGTTTTTTTGGTGTTGTTCTTTACTTGCAGCTTTGCCAGGTTTTCCAAGGTCACCCCGCCATGGCGTTGTCCTTTATTCTATGGTTTGGGGGTTCCCTTCCCTTACTTTAGATTCGTAGATCCAAAGTATCACTTCATATGTTTAAAATTATGCTTGATCTTGATAGCATGTCAATATGTGGCACCGAGCGAGGAGATTTCCATGAACTCCATTTTTTCCAAGATTTACTTATGTAGAGAGTTGTGGCACTTGAGTACCAAATGTCGCTCAGAATCCTTGATACCTAGCTTTGTGTGAAGGGCATGAAAAGAATTTGTGAACTCTGACACATCTTGGTTCTTTCCCTGCTGCAGCATGGTCCACTTTATGTATTTATATTCATAGCTCGTGAGAAGGTTAAATTGTTCCTTGATGGCATCTCTCAAATAATTCCAAGTGGGTGTGGGTGAGAACAGTGAGGATTCCCTCACATCCTTTTTCTCACAGTAGGTTTCTCGCAATTCCTTGACATGGGGGCAACTTTGACGAGTGAAAAAGTAATATTTTCCTTATTGGAAAAGTCATGAACTGAAAAATATCCTTCCAACAGATTTAGCCATCTATCTATAACATCTACATCTATCTCGCCTTCAAATATGGGAATGTCAAAATTAACTTGTACCTTGAAATGAGTGATGCCTCCACAGTGTCTACTCGATGATGATGTGTCATGTGTGGATAATCACTGAAGGATCTAGGAAAATTTATCCATCATCATGTTCCTATGTTGCTCAATGGCCTCCGCGAGCAATATTTTGAAAGGATCTCCTTCCCCTCGTATTTCTTTTCTTCTACCATGGGAGGTCGTCGAGGTTTGTGAGGCTCGTCTGGCAAAGGTTCAATGAGTTCAAACCCTAACTCTTTATAACATGACCTCATTGGGGACATGCAAAGCAAAGCAGAGAAATAGAAAATTTCTCTCATACCACTACTCTAGACTTCTCTACGAACTCAACAAAATATACATATAAGCATAAGAAAAGAGATGGAATAGAAATAAAACTTCTTTTCATTAATATCAAAGAAATGAAATATACAGAATGGAAATAAACTATATCGAGCGATGGAAATTTATCTCTAAGAAGATAAGTGTGAGCTACATGCCTCTGAATAGTGTTACAATGAGGCTCGAAGGCCTATTTATTATTCAGAAACAATGAAAAACCTTAAGCATCCAAAAGCCAAACCATAGGAGATGAAGCACCAAAATTATGGGCCCCTTTGGGGTAAATTAGTACATCAACTTCTCGAGGCCGTAAATTTGGCATATGATTTCCAAAAAAACATTATTTAGGGCCTCAAAATGGCTATGGAAATTCACGACCTGAAAAACTCCCAAAAATAGTAAATTGTGCTACAATTAAGGAAACTAAAATTAAGGAAAGTGAAAGAAGCATTTGTTGTTGTCGAAGTCAAATAGGCAGGTGGCCACCAATATCCACTTGAATGAGTGCTACAATACCAACTATAATGTTACTACAAAAGTAATTGACATATGATGTTATTTGTGGACAAAATCCACAATTTACAGGATTTTAATTACAAATCCCATCCAAAATTCAAGAAGTTATTGTCAGTCATAGAGCTAAATCTTACACTAATTGTGTTAAATCTATCAAGAACATACATATGAAAACATTAAAAAACCAATGAACAAAAAAAAGAGAAGTCTTATTCTCAATCTATGAGCTCAACTCTCATTCGAATCTCATATATACATGGGAGCAATGAATACATTATTATATAACCAACATATTTCTAATTGGATTATCCATTATCTCACTAACCTCTCATTCTAATCTACTCAACCTAATAATTTGTGAATAATAACTCACTACATCTATTAATTTTCTTCCATAACTTTGATAACTCATGAAAACAAAATTTGCTCACTATTTCTCAACAATTACATTGCATAGTCAAGCATTATCCTTAACACTAATGCTCAATGAGGTGATTCCAAGCATATCCCTCATGTATTGAAACTTCCCTTTTGGTAATTATTATAGACATATTTGGGCACTGCAACCCCAATCATATATGTCCATAAACCAAGGGCTTTTGAGTCCCTAAAAGTGTTGTTTCACACCCTAAAGGAACAAGGTTAGCTGATTACATCATCTCCCAGAGTTTCTCCATGGAAAAACTACTCAGAAATGGTCAAAACTGGACCATACAAGACTACTCAATGCTAAGGTTGTGATGCATCTCACCTTCCACATGAAAAAAGTTCATTGCAATACTAAAAATTCCCTTCTGTAGGGTGCGATGGGCCAAGAGTAGACACAATGGCAGAGACAGTTTGCAAAGGTGGATGATCATGGAATCTTCCAGAAACTTCTCCTCTGACACTTGTCTCTCTGAATTCTCCCAGGCATGAGTAAGAGATCATGAATCTCCAAGTGGAACCAAGAACTATTAGAGAGATGACACTAATCAAAATCCCAGAAGCTGACTCAGACCCCTGCAAACATCTATATATGGATCCCTCATCCCAAAGATCCAGAGGCGAGAATCTTGTATTTTGTAAGGAAGTGCTATTGGTTTCTTGGTGAAACATCATAGTGTTGGGTGATCTAAGCTTTTCATGAGGTGAAGAAGGGATTTCATGTTGGGAGGATGAGCTGGGTCAGATCAATGGGTTGTAATCCTCTCTTCTACTCTTCCTATAAATAAAGCTATTTAAGTTTTCCTCCACATTCTCATATGTTTCATGATATATGCATTTGTGTGGTTAATATATATCTGGTGCTATATTGTTTATGATTGTATATCTCTTTTCTTTGAAGGTATTATGATGCTTTGACTTTAAAGGTGCTCTTTGAAGTGGGGTAAGAAAGGAAGGAGCGGCAAACATCTATTAGAGGGGAGAGGAAACAAGCAAGGAACCAAGCGAAAGATTGAGGTTGGTACTCTCTGCTTCTCTCCTATCTACTTCTCATAAAGGAAAGCGAAAGTAACTTTAGTTTGTTTGTTTCTAAGATAGCTACCCATCTCAGTGGGACTAGTACCTCTGAATGGACACTAGATTTCCCGATAACAAAATGGCGACTCCACTGGGGAGCGAATAGATTTCTTGAAAAAACAACATTTCTTCAAATTTATCACTAATCTATTTTGCTGCAATTTTTCCAATACATACCTCACATGCAAAAATTCTCTTCCTTCGTCTTGATAAATATAAGTATATCATCTAGATATACAATCACAAATTTACCAATGAATTCCTTCAACATCTCATTCATCAAACACATGAATGTGCTGGAGGCATTGCTCAATCCAAATGGCATAACCAGCCATTCATATAAACCTTCATTAGTCTTGAAAGTTGTCTTCCACTCGTCACCTTCTCGAATCCTGATTTAGTGGTAGCCTCTTTTCAAGTATATATTTGAAATGTATGCTACTCCACTCAAACAATCCATCATATCATCCATCTGAGGTAAAGGAAACTTGTACCTGATAGTGATCTTGTTAATTGCCCAGGAATTAGTGCACATCCACCACTCACCTCCTTTCTTGGGAGCTAAAATAGTCAGAACTGCACAAGGGCTTAGACATTCCTGAATCAGTCCTTTATCCAACAACTACTGCACCTGCTTCCTGATTTCTTCACTATCCTTTGGACTCATCCGGTAAGTAGCTTTGTTTGGAAAAATGGCTCCTGGAATAAAATCAATGTGGTGACTATTGCTCCACTTTGGTGGTAATTTGTCTAGTAGATTGTCTACCACAATATCACTAAATTCCTGCAGCATGTCCTGTATCTCTTTAGGTAAGTCAGTGATTTTAGTATGGATTAATACAGGTTTTGGTCTTTGCACAACTACATATTTTACCTCATCATCCTCCATCTATGGCAGAAACACTTTTCCACCTAACTCTAATGCTTTTGTTCCACTGGTTTCTGCAGCATCCTCTTCCTTCGTGGGCACTAGCATATGCTTTATCCCATCTTTAACAAACTTGTAACAATTTTTTTCCCCATCATGGATGACCTTCCTATCATACTACCATGGTCTGCCCAACAGAATATGGTACACATCCACATGCATGATATCGCAAGTCACCTTGTCCTTGTACTTGTCAATATGAAACTCTACTTCGCACTTCTCATCGACCAGCAGTTAGTGACCTTTCTGCAACAAAGACACCCTATATGGAGTTGGGTGCTTCAATTTCTTGAAACCCAATTTCCCCACCATTTCAGTAGCTACCAGATTATCAATACTTCCACTGTCTAAAATTAATTTGCAGCATTTCCCATACGACTTGCACACAGTCCGGAACAATTCTTTCCTCTGTGTCTAATCGGCTACCTCCTTAGCTATTTTCAATAATACCTTGTTCAATACCAAGGCTTCCCCAGTTTTAGGCATATTTTCCACCTCCTATGGTGGTGCCTTTGCTTCATCAGGCTTATCAACATATGCTCCCCTCTGTCCCGTTTGTTCATTTTTAGGGCATTCAAAGGACCTGTGTCCCCACTTGTGACACTTGTAACACTGATAGGCATTTCCTCTACCTCTGCCATTACCTCTTCCTCACTGGTATGACCTTCCTCCTTTGGTGTTACCTTCCCTTGCAGTCTATCCCAAAGTCTTTGAACTACTACCCTCTTCATTGTTGTTGGCAGTTCTACCTCTACCAAGGGACTGTCCCCTACCTCTACCAAAACCACATCCTATTCTCGAATTATGTTTCCTGGAAATCTTTTCCTCTACCTTCAAAGGACTTTGATAGGCTTTCTCTAGTGTCTTAGGGGAAATAATACTATTTTCATCTAGGATCTCCATTCGTATACCATTTACAAACCTCAATGTTTTTTCAAGGGTATCTTCAACATAACTAGCTCTCAGGTTTACTTTATAAAAATTTTCAGTATATTCCTTTACGGTCATTGTTCTTTGCCTCAGGTTTTGTACTTGTCTATAAAGCACAATTTCGTAATATTTAGGTAGAAATTATCTCGTCATTCTAACAATCATCCTTTCCCATTGTTTAATCAATGGTTTGTTTAATCTTCTCCTTTTTTCCTGCACACTATCCCACCACACTGTTGCATGTCCCTTCAACTTGGTGATAGAAAACCTAATCTTCTTGTCTTCATTGATTTCTTCATATTCAAAATATTTATCTAGCTCACTTATCCAGTCTAACAATGCCTTTGTGGACAAACTACCATCATAATGAGAGAGCTCTAGTCTTGGCTTGCTGTCAGCCAACAAAACTGACCTCAATAGTTTAATCTCTGGTCATTCTTCATTTGACCCATTTGCCATGCCTATGTTTTCCTCCTCACTATCATCCCCACCCTCTAGATCTCTATGCCTTCCTACTTCCACTACTGTCAAATGTGTGGTTAAAGTCCTAATCTCTTCTCGTAACCCTTCATCTGCTACTCTTCTAATGGCTCTACCTCGACCCCTTCTTCCTACCTCCATCTTTACTGAGAGAAAGGAACTCACTACTCTGATATCAAAAATTGGTGGCAATCCCAAGGACGGACATGTAGCAATGACCTTTTAACTCTTGTTGATTTCTAAATTAAAGAGTGGCAGTGTTTTCGTATGAGGTTTCAATGTGATTTATGTTTTCATCTTGCCCTTTGTACTGGCCTTGGGATTGCAAATGCGGTCTTTTCAAACCTTTTGAGGGTATTTGGAATTCATTCTTGTATTTTCCGTGGTCTGTTTTGGCTCTGCGAGTGTGATGTGCCTTCACTTGGTTCTTGTGATGGTTGGTTAGCACTATGCCTTGCTTGTTCTATATGATGGTTTGTTACCATTGTGCCTTGCTTGTTCCATGCATTAGTTTGTTAGCGTTGTGCCTTCACTTGCTCTTGTGGTGGTTTACTTTGCTAGTTCTTGGAGGTTTCAGGTCAAATTTCAACCTACAAGTGATTTCATCTCTGTCACCCAGCTCATACTTTGTCTCTACTCTGTTCGTGATGTTTCTTTTTCTTGATGTTGGTTCTGGTGATGAGTTGGCTCTATGTAGCCACAGGTTCTTTCCTTGCTACTATGGTGAGCAGTTAAATTTCTCATATGCATTCCTATTGGGTGAAACTGTTTAGTGAGAGTCTCGGTTCTCGCCCTCTGTCACGGAGTTAGGCCTCCTCCAGGTAAATTCTCACTCCCTGCTCACTGTACTATCGATCTCATTGGCCCTACTTAACTTTTACCTTATTTTTATGGTGGTGTGCCTTGCTTTTGTGGTGGTGTGCACGTCATTCCTGAGGAACACTGCTCCATGGCCTCATCCTTGGGTGTCTTTTCAAGCTTAGGGAAAACCTGGGTAGGGTCTTTCTGTGGATGCATCTTTCCTTTACTTGCTATGTTTTTAGTTGGGTATAACCCTTGGGGTTTCACTTTCTCCGTGTATCTATATAGTTTCATGGGTGTTCATACCCTCGCTGGTTGACTAGTCTAGGCTAGTAATTTGTGGTTCTTAGACTTCGTCAGTTTCAGAACCCTCTACGGTTTTTGGGATATATAATTTATACAATGAACTGTTAAATTAGAAATCAAATGAATGCAGAGGTGTTCTTGAATGTTGAATATAAAATTACCTGGCTTTTTTCTTGAGGAAAGAAAAAGATGGTATTGTCTAACCTAGATTTTCCTTTATCTGGTTCTTAGTCTGAGATGCCTTCTATCACATGATTTTTGTTGATGTCATTTGGCTTCTTAATGAGTTATTTCACTATTTTTCTTTCAACACAATGTCTAAAACATTAATGCACAGGAAAAGAAAAAATGCCTTGCATTCTTTAATGACAGGTTCTAGATTCATTTGCTTTCATAGATATTCAAGAAAATTGTAAATTACAAATTTTGTGTCCTATCTTCTCTCTAGATGGCAGCCCCTCCATCAGGCTCTAGTTTTTCCTTTTCAATGCATTACTTGTAGCTTTTTTATAGTTGAGGAATTGCTCCTCAATTACCTTTCAATTATCTAAGAAATTCTTTAAACATGCTCTTAACTAATACTATCTTTACTTGCTTGCTTAATTTTTTAAGAACAATGGTTGTGTTAGCCTTAATTTAAATAAAACAAAAATAAAATAAAAAAATTCAAAATGATTTTCTTTCTTTCCAGCAAAAAAAAAAAAACATTTCCCAGCTATCGCCTTATCGGCCAGATGCTCCTGCATCAAAAATTGTGATGTGTCAAATTCTGGTTGGTTCATTCAGTCAACTTGTATGGCAGAAGACGGGTCCTAGTGTTTGGTTTTTCATTGATTTTCTTTGTAAAAAAATTACCAAAAATAATAATTACATGATCAAGAGTAAGAGATTCTAGAGAATATTAAATTTTGCACACCTCCTCTTTTTCCCAATCTCCTACTCGCATAGATCGGAACTATTTCCTCTATTCTGCTAGACCAACTCCCTACTAGGTAAAATGGATAATTTTTTACCTTCACCAACTAAGACCTTATGACCAAGGTCATCTGCAAATTTTTTATTTGGCGATTGTTATCTTTGACTGATAATAACTTTATATCTGGGAGGTTATTTGCAAACTTCTATGCACCATCCGAAATACATTTCAAAGATCTATCCTTCTGAGTGTTAGGATATTCCGACACATAGGAAATAGTTAAGTTCAACTTGGTCTAGTATAGAGTTAGGTATAGAGTTAGGTAAAGTGTGTTTCTTTACCGTTGTACATTTTGTAACTTACAATCTGACGGTCAC
>APFE030586523.1:0-13080 GCA_000404065.3 Pinus taeda
AAAAAGACAAAAAAAAAACAAAAAAAAACATTACATATTTATATACTCAGAAAACATCTCTTTTGTTTAAACATTTCATTATTCCTATAATAGATTTTATACAGAAGCATATAATAAGAATAATACGTTAAACATTAATAATCTCACATATTAGAGCAGAACGTATCAACAAAAAATATTCACCTTTGCAAAACTAATTAATAGCACAACAAACCGTCCAAATCAATGAAAATAATAAAGTAAAATATTTTATATATTTTTTCTGACCTGGACAACTACAAGAGTTAGGGATAAAGGACTCTGAAGAAAATCCCATTAGCAGCTGACGATGATACAAACAGCCCAATGTTACACTGAATGAAAAACGAAGCATGTAGGTGTAATTACAAAACCCTGTTATTATTAGAAGAAAATCTGGTATTGGATTCGAAAATGAAATTATGGTCTCTGTCCAAAGCCTTCAAATAACGAAAGAAAAAGAGATAACCGATTTATTCTTTACAGGGAGACCATCAAAATGCCTTGATGGTTTATACTCTCCAAAGCAGAGCCAAAAGAGTGTTCCAGGAGCTAAATTGCAGATCAGCTGTGCGGCTTCTTTATGATCATTACAGCACACTTTGCATGGTGGGCACAATAGTCGCTGACGCTTCCCAAAAATGCTCTGCAATCACAACACCGTGCCTATTATAAAATCATGCTCCCAAAACACCTTATAATTAGAACATCAAGAATCCACCATGAAAACATAAAGAACAAAAGGAGAAAACATACATATTACAAAACAGCTCCCCACGTGTAAAAAATCAAAACAAAAACAGCTATGCATACACAAGAATTGCACTCTCCTAATCTAATTACACAAGGATATCTAATTTGTCACTTTTTACTAATCTAGAAAAGAATCAAATTTCTTCAAAATTTAAATGACTGGAAACCTATCACTTATGGAAATTGAACCCAGTAAAAAACATAAAATCTTATTGCACACTTTGCACCCAAAATCCCCTACCATGCACCACCAAGATCCCCTAGCTTTGCAAACAAACAGTAGCTGATAATAACTTGATGGTGTTTGCAGACATGCCTTTTGAAAGTGCCATAACCATGGCTGCCAATGACGAGAAAATCTGCCCCCTCCTTCTTCACTGCATCACACAGTGCATCTCTCGCATCTCCTTTTACAATTTTCTCCTCCACTTTCGCCTGCAAAACACAATGACCAGAACACCTTTAACCTTGGATGCTTTCTTCCATAGTATTTTCTTCAAATTAATCTTTCACTGTAATGACTGCATACCCTCCTTTATGTTTTTTTCTTGAGAACCCATTAAATTGATATAAAATGTACAGCAAACGCACCGGAGTCCCGCTGCAGATATCCCTCGCCTTCTGCATGACGGCCTCGGCAACATGGTCTTGATGTTTCTCCATAGATATTACAACTTCCGGTGTAAGTACGAAGCCTGCTCTCATCACAGTCACAAAACAATGAATAAAATAATAAGAACAACAGGAATATAACTGTAGAACCAAAAGAATCATTCCTGGCCTTAGATGACAATTTTCTGTAGCTTCCAGATGCATTTATTTATCATTCCTGGCCTTAGATGACAATTTTCTGTTGCTTCCAGATGCATTTAAATAAATGAGTAAAGTGTTTTTGTTTTTTTTTTAAATCATTATTTTGAGTTTAGTTTCAGGTCAGTTATCTATTGAATGAAGAACTATTTACTCACAATAGGATGTTATCACCAGAAGATTTCATTACCAGTAAAGTTTGGATTGATACTCCTAAACAGTTTAACCCCAACAATAATTTCCATCTTCGATTCTTTTCAATAAAATTTAAACCTAAAACTTAATAAGAACTAAACCCACTCTTTTACCCTTATAAATGAGGCAAGTCAACAATACATTCACCAGGAAGTTACCGTAACTCTGCTTAGTGTAGAGTCTCTAAAGAGGAATCTGCAGGAGTTGACCCGGTTTAGGGTGGGGTTATTTTTATAAAGGAAATATTTGATTGTTTTTCTCATTGACACCATGGCAGCCGTTTATATGAATGGGAACAGGAACATGATTGAGAAGTTCACAATAATGAAAACACTACAGAAATTGGTTACATCAAAGTTTTTATGTAGGTACAAAACTAGAACAGATATTAAAAATGAATGCAATAAGCACATAAATTTCAGTAAAATAAGTAGAAAGGTTAATTAATTGAAGAGAACACTTTCCAGCAAAATGAATAGAAATGTTAATTAACTGACTAGAACACTTTCCCTCTTTGAAAATTGGTCCAAAATCACTAGAATTTGACTAACAAAATGTATTATATATTGTTTACAAGTTAATATTACTAAATAGTTTAGTTGGTGAGTTTGACTAACAACTTTTTTATTATATATTTGTTTACAAGTTAATATTACTAAATAGTTTAGTTGGTGAGTTTGGGACTGTTCACTGCAAGCACGAGATCAAAATCCCAGGGGATTCCTTTGTGGTATTATCAGCCAGGCATATTAGCAACCAAAAAAAATGAAACTAACACCTTAACATTGATAAAAACATGATTCATAAAAATCCTATGACGAATCATAGTCAGGGTATAAACCCTAACAAGTATTTAAATGAATTGAACCAGGTTGGCTTTGATCCTCTTTCTCTGATCAATCTAGCGTCAGCCAAGAGGTGCTTAAATAAACAAACCAAACCCTCGCTGCATTAAGCAACGAGGGACTATCAAAGCCAGCAGTCGCCCGCACCACGGCCACAGAAGAAAGTGAAATTGCAGAAATGGGCAAACCGTCACAAATAGAATATAGGTAAAGCTATAAATACACAAGAATTACTCTGTTTCACAAACAAAATAATTAAAGAATTAAAGAATTAGAACAATTTCTTACATACCAGGACCTCCGAGCCCTTCATAACCTCCGAGAAGGCGCTTGGAATGGCACAAGATGAGAGTGTCGGTGGAATCAAGATGTAGATAATCAACAGCCCACTTTAAAGCATACATGCTCTCTTCGCTTTCGTCCACTGCAACTAATATCCTTCTTCCACTCGCGTCTTCCATTCTGCAATCGATTAGATTTCAATCCGCTACGTCTTCTGATTCACCCGTCTTCGATCAGCAATAACAATACCAGTAATGTAGCTGGTGTGGGGTTTTAAAACTCCATGATAGACCACAGAAATCTGGAATCTTCGGCAGAGTTCCCGCGGCGGCTTTTCGAGGATCTCGCAGTATTCTCGCTGAGAGGCATTATCTGCTTGCAGGTCCAGGTCAGTTACCCTGTGACGTGGGGTTAAATGTAGGCACGCTTCGAGAGGAATAAATTATTGTGATTTGGACAGGCAGTTGCACTGACAGTTCCATAAAAGAAGGTAAGGCTGTGACATTGCAAACGGGTTCACAATTGGACGTCAATCCTGCCACTTTGATTAAATGACGTTGTCCACCAACGCCACAGGACAGCAGTTTTCTCTCTTAGAAGTAATTTTTTTTTCAAAAAATCTGAATGTTGTAGTATTTGAAACATTTTTTAATAGTGGAAATACATTCAGTATTATTAAGAATCTTTGAAATCTATCCAAAATCTTAAAATTTTGAAGTTTCAAAAATTTCCATAAAGATTTGATTGTGGGTTTTTTTAAACTACACTTAATCAAAGTAGTAGTCCAACTGTTATAGGGTTTTGCTCTTTTACAGCAACCTAATTGGGTACTAATTTCTAGAAAGTTTCAGTCATATAATTTGTAAAATTGATTTTCACATAATTTTGCGAAGAGGTTGAATTTATTTATACACTAAAAACACATTTTTAAAGTATAAAGAGACATTATAGGACTGTTTAATTGGAATTATTGAATTGAAAAAATTTATATTAATTTGAAATAATAATTGTTGTATTAAATTTAGGATGTTTAATATATTTGTGTTAAATTGACAATACATAATAAAAACAATAATTGAAATATCAAGATGATAAAGGTTGACTCACGTAAAATTTGTACTTATTTTACCAATGAATGGGCAATTTCTACTCAAATAAACCGCATGTACATATTACTTTTGTCTCATTTTAAGCATTCTATGTAGTTTGATGAAGGTAATTCAACATTTTTTTTCGCCAATACCTAATATGGCAATATTCAAAATATATGTTGTATTTTTATTTCTATTTATATTCCTTATTATAAGTGATTATCTCATTTAAAAATTATTTATATTGGTTGTAAATGAAAACAATATGTTATTAATTTATATCAGATTAAACTTTGGCCAAAAATTCAGAGTTCCATATATGCAAGAATGATAACTAGATGTGAAATTTCACTGTAAAAGATACCTATTCAATTTCACATCCAATTTTTGTGTGATTAGATTCCTCTTTCATTGTCAAAAACAATAAACGATAATAGATTACATTTTATTACCATAAAAAAATATAAATGGAAAATATGATAAATTAGAAGAATGCAAGATATGTATTCAATTTCACTCCAACTTTTGTGTCGTTAGATTCCTCTCTCATTGCCAAAAGAAATAGTAGAATAAAGGAAGGTAAGGCTGTGACATCTCAAAGGTGTTCACAATGGGCGGTCAATCCTTCTAACTGTTACAGTTTTTGCTCTTTTACAGCAACCCAAATTGGGTAGAATTTTAGGATCTTTTAGTTATATAATTTGTAGAATTGAGTGTTACAATTTGTTGTGAAGCTGAATACTAAAAATAATTTGATTAAAAATTAGTAATTGTTTTAAAATGTATAAAGGTGTAAATCTGTAATTTGATTGTTAAATTGGAATTATTGAATTAGAAACATCGCTTATATATTAAAAATAATTTGATTAAAAATTAGTAATTGTTTTAAAAGTTATAAAGGTGTAAAATTGTAAATTAATTGTTAAATTGGAATTATTGAATTGGAAATATTGTATTTTGGTTTGAAATGATAATTGTTGTATTAGATTTAAGATTTTTTTGTATTCAGGGTTTTGTGATCCATAATAAATTAAGCAAAGTTTTTTTAGTAGAAATCACATAAAAGAAATTTTTTGTCATTTCGAACCAACTCATTGGTTATCATCACAGCCCGATGAAGAGGCAAGAGATGGCAAAGACTTAACTTAAATACAGAGCAATGTAGAGACCAAGTAACGGCTATATTTGAACAATAGTATTTAAATTATGATATTAAATTATTAATATATTAAAACAAATATTATAAGTAGCGGCTATATTAAATGGCTAGTTTTTGAAAAATAACATTTAAATTATGATTAATATATTAAAAAATTATTAATAAGTAGCGGCTACATTAAACAGGTTGTTTTTGAAAAATAACATTGAAATTAATTTATTAAAATCAAATATTATTAAAAAATACTATTACCGGGGGAAAAAAACTAACAAGAATAAAAAATCAAAGTCAAACTCCAAACAAGAAGGGAAGTCACAAATTATAAAAAGGAGTCAAGACCCAGACAAGATCATTTAATAAATAAAAATAATTAATGGAATAAATAAAATAAAACAAAATTAAAATTAATTAATAGAAAATAATAAAATAAAACAAAAATATACACAAGTCAAAAGAAACATATATAAATAAAAAAATAAAAATATAGCTATAAATAAAAAAAAATAAATAAATACAATAAGATGTATCTATATATATATATATATATATAAAGAAAGTAATCATAAATAAAACATGGTTGACAATAAAATATGGGGTTGAGGCCTATTAATATTGTTTTTAATATATTAATAAATTAATATCATAATTTAAATATAATTATGGTCTTTACATTTCTCTCTATTTAAGGAGCATTTGCCATGGTCTGCCTCTTCATGTGGTCAAACCACACTTGTTGGTTCAAAACGCTCAGCCAAAAAATCCTCTTATGTGATTTCTACCGAAAGACTTGCTTAATATATTTAGGATGTTTAGTGTATTTGTATTAAGTTGGTAATACACAATTAAAATAATAATTGAAATATTGAGATGATGAAAGTTGACCCAGATATAATTCACCACTTATTTTATCAATGAAAGATTTAAAATCATTGTGAAGAAATAGTGATTTTCTAGAATGACTTATTTTACCAATGAAAGTTTTAAAACCATTGTGAAGAAATATTGATTTTCTAGAACGAACAATTTATACTAAAAGGAAACAATAGGTACATATTACTTTTTTGTCATTATAAGTATTCTATGTCGTATGAAGGGAATTCGACACATTTTTTTCGCGGATGTCTAAGATGGTCGCATTCAAAATGTATGTTGTATTCTTATTTCCATTTGCATTCCTTATTATTGATGATTATCTCATTTAGGAAATTATCTATATTTGTTGTAAATCAAAACGATGCATTATTAATCTACATCAAATTGAACTTTGCCCAAAGGTTCATACTTCCATGTATGCAACAATGATGACCGGATGTGGTGTTTCATTGTGCAACATTTGTATTCAATTTCACTCCCAATTTTTGTGCGGCTGGATTCCTCTCTCATTTTTGAAAGCAATAGTAGATCACATTTTATTGCCATAAAAAATGTAAATCGAAAGAATGACAAATTAGAAGAATCCTACTATTGTTGTACATTGGTTGCTTCAATAATAGGTTTTGGATGACACGATTTTCTTAAAGGGATCCTTGCATAATGTACCACAACCAGTTGCCATAGGTTCTTTCATAGTACATCACATTCTACATATGCATGTGTGGAGAAACTCAAACACAATACAGTGAGTCATCTCCATGGAGTCTCATAGTTTGTCTATACATATCAAATGAGCAGTGGTATTATATGCACACTTTTCCGAGCAATAAGAAATGAGGTCTTCTTGTCACCTACAAAAAATAAGATGTTATAATGGATTCCATTTTGCTTTTATTCTTTAGTGGGAGAAATACAACATATATTACCTGAAAAAGACTTACATAATGGCATAATGAGAGTTACAACACTCTAAAGTCATGACTACAAGGAAACTTCAACCCCTAAAAAGTCGGAAATGCTAGCATATGGACACTATTTCTAGATATTGAAGCCGAAATTTGATGTTCTATCATGTCCTCTTCACAGATGGAAATCAACATATTTTACTCTTAGTTTTGTATCCCTCCTTTTATTTAACAAAAGAGTACAAACCCACTAGTGACCAAACACACCTGTCACACAATTATAGTTTAAAATCTTACAAGATTCTCAAAACTATGGAGATTATAGAGAAAAGGAATAATAATAATAATTTTAATATAGAAGGCCATGAGAACATTTTGAAGTAAAGTTCAGACATTAATCTTTTTAAAAATTATCTAAATGTAAAAAATTATAATTTAATTTATATAGACATTTCCAAATACTCTAAAACAAGACCAATTTGTTTAATAGAAATTTCTAGGGTTTCATGTTGTACACAAAAATTTTTAAAATTAAGTTATCTTTAAATATAAAATATATAATTTAATATATATAGACATTTCCACATTTTCTAAATGAAAATTTTATTAGCTTTGATAATGTATACATACAATTTTTAAACATTCTATTTAGCTTATCTAGAATCCAAGATAAATCTTATTAATTTTCAAAAACACCAATTATAAATGTGTATAGTATTATTATTAAAAAATCCCAAATTTGTAAAAAAAAAATTCAATTTTTATAAAAATTTCAAAATTAAAAAACAAACCTATTTCTATATTATAAAAATTTAAATGAATAATTCTTTAATGAAGTAAAAAAAAATTAATCACATAGTGAAATTTAAATAAGTGTAATATGCAACTGCCATTTATGCAAAAAGTAATGGATAACAATTATTGAATGTTTGAACAAATTCATAAATCTAATAATGAAAAACATTTGAATAAGATGAAAAGAAATGATAGCAGTAATTAATGGACTAGATAACCTTGGAGCAGAATAGAGATAGGTGCAAGGATAATTTTGGATGAAATATTAGCCCCAACATCATCATTGAAATGTGCTTGTGCACATTTTATTCCATCTTTAGCTTATAGGACCAAATAAAGAGGAGAAAGTACAATGTAGAGTATTTTTATATCAAATAATGTATATATATGATATAAATAAAATAAATCGCCCGATCGGGCTGGATGACACGGCAAGGATTAACGTGACGTCCTGGCGGCGCACGTTTGAAGGAGTAATGAAGACTGAATGTGGGAGGAATAAGGCAAGCAGGCAGAGCGGTTGGCAGGGAGAACAGGCTTTCAGTAGTGCAGGTGATCCGAGCAGTGGATGGGACGGCAGAACGGCGAGCAGGCAGCTCCATTATGTGATGGATTGTGAGAGCAGATACAGCCATAATCCCGGTAATGATTCAACCAGGCCGCGGGATGTTAAAACCGGGAGGAAGAGAAGGATAACCGTCTGCGAGGATAGCCATAATTCAGTCTGCTACGAACAGGTGTGCTGGGGGGCAGGGTTGCGAGGTGAGGAAGACTTAACAGAGGTAAACTGCTACCAGAGGTGCTGCTGGTTTGGATTAATTACCGTGAGGAAGGCGCGAGGAGGAGGCTGCAGCGGAAGCAGGACAATGGAAGGAGAAGGCAGCGAAAGTGGGAGGAGGTGGCTGCGAAGCGGGGGGAAGGAGATCCATTTGAAAATCCCGGCGGATTTGAAGGGCAAGCGGAAGGTTGATGCAGAGGGGAATCCACGCGTACATTTTGTGGAGATTTCGGAAGGGGAGAATGAGGAACAGCAGGACATCCAGGAGGAGGAGGTCTGGCGGAATCGTTGGAAATGCCTGCCGGGGGAGGATGGTGAGGATATTGAGAATGCGAGGGACCAGGCCGGTCGCAGGAACAGAGGCGGCCTGCGAGGCAGAGGGCGAAGGGGTTGAGGCCGGAGGGGCCGAGGTGGTCGTCAGGGGAGGGATGTGGCGGAGGGGAGAAGCCGGAGGGGACGTCGGTGTAGCCCTTCCCAGGAGCAGGAGGATGAACCAGCGGAAGGTGACGACCCTAGGCGGACCAGACAGACCATAAGCGAAAGGATTCGAATGGCAGAGAAGGATTACAGAGAAAATTCGAATCCAAAAGTCAGGAAAATAATGGATCATTGGGAAGAGGAAGCTATTCAGGCGCAGTCAGAAGAGGAAATGGAAGATTGGGCTGCCATTATGCCAGACCCTGGCCATACCAGGGGCAGGATGACCCTGTATAAACAATCCCTCCATCTTTATTGGGTCATGAAGCGTCTTATGGCAAAAGCCTTAGAGCAGGTTGCTAGGGAGATGGCAGAAATGGTCCAAAGCCTCCCCAATGTCAAAAAGGAACTGAAGGACATAGTTATTACCATGCTCTTGCAGGAGAAAAGATTAGAGGATCTGCAGAAACAGCTGGTGGCCAGTGGAGTTTTGGTAAAGCAGGAGAAAGGCCAACAGGCTGCACCAGACAAGTAGTGCTCGACGGAATGGTCCTGGTTTTTCTGAAAACTCTTGTTTTGCTTTCGTTTTGCATGCGATATATAGCTGTTCTTATATGCAAAAAGAACTTAGTAGGTGATAGTATGACTATAGCTATAGAAACTGATTTGGAAAACTGGTCTGGCACAATGGTTAACACTCAATTTTGGTTAAATTTGCCTTGTCTGGATGGTCAAGAGTCTCGGTCTCCCTTCGGGGCGGGATGAGACCATGATGTAACTGATGTATATATTTTTTGTTAATAGAAATGGACATACTCAATTTACAAAAAAAAAGATATAAATAAAATAAATAAATTTTGAAAAACTAATTATTATAACAAACTATTTATTTAACTTTAAGATTATACTCATCCCAATTGAACAACAATAATCTATGGTAGATTTTCTATGTCTAAAAATATCAAGTTCACATGAAGTATCATGTGTAGTCTTAACGGCATGGCAAAGAATTCACATGTAATAAAATATCTAATATAAATAATTACAATGTCTAATATATTAAAATAAAATAAAAATTAGCTACATAAAAGCTTAAATGTGATTGCAAAATTTTAAGTTAGGATTAAAATTGTGAAGACAAAAAGAAAATATTATTTATTATAGTGTTGACTTAAATTTTATTTTTTATATTGCATCATGATTTAAAATTAAAGTGTAAAAATGTATAATATAGGTAAGGCTTATTGAGGAAAATAATTGAACAAGTACATTCAATAATAAAAATCACCAAAGAAAAAATACAAAGAAAATCAACGAACAATCCATCTTTGGATTTGTTTTCAAGGTTTCCATGGTTAGTAAAAGCAAAAAAATTTAATGGCAATTTTTTTTTGATATTATTTATGGAAAAATCAATAAATTTGGAAAAAAAAAGTCAATAATTAATTTATGAGGACACTTGGTGATTAGAGGGTTTTTTTAAACAATTTTTATTCTCAAAATTTGATTTTAAACCACAAAAAGTAGTGATCCACCAATAAAAAAATAGAAATTCAATTTTTTAAAATTTAAAAAATAATTTTCACTTTCTAAAAAATAAACAAATTAATTAAGAGTCATAAGCAAGTCGCCCACAAAAATCTTTTCAATTTTTGTTAAATAATATTTAATAAAAAATTTACTAAAATTTAAGATCACTAAAACTTCAATATTAAAATACCTAAATATATGTGAAAAAAAAAATTATAAAATTTACAAGATAGCTCTTACATTAAAGATTCCAATCAATTTCTTAGATTCATTAAAAATACTAAATTAGATCTTGGAGATAAAATCGTTAGCTTTGACGTAGTCCAACTCTTCACCAAAATCCCCCTAGATGAAGCTATACAAGTGGTTAAAGAAGTGGCAGACCCCCAAACTACAAAATTAGCTGAAATTTGTCTACGCTCCACCTTCTTCTCCTTCCAAGGTGAAATATTTGAACAAACTTCAGGTGTTGCTATGGGATCACCTCTTTCACTGATTGTAGCAAATATCTTCATGGAAAAATTCAAAAAGAAGGCTCTTGATACATACCCATCAAACCAAAATTCTGGGTTAGGTTTGTGGATGACACCAATGTCAACTGGCCTCATGATGATAGTGAGCTTAAAAGTTTTTGAACCATCTCAATAGCATATCTGAGGACATTAAGTTTACAATGGAGATGGAGGAGAATAATTGCATACCATTCTTGGACATTCTCCTCATAAAAAAAAAGGATGGTTCCATAGGTCATAAATTATTTAGAAAGAAAGCTCATACTGATAACTACCTGCATGCTGATTCACATCACCACCCAGCTCAAAAGATGGGGGTGTTGCAGACCCTTTTCACTGGAGCTTGTAGAATTTCAGATGAAAACCACACTGAAGATGAGATTACTTACCTAAAAAGAACATTTTCCAACTTAGGATACAACAATAAAAGCATATTCAAAGCCATTCAAAAGGCCAAATCTGAAAATAATATAAACAAGTCAAAAAACACCTTGACTTCTAATGCCTACCTTCCATACATTCAAGGTGTCACTGACAAGATAGCTAAAATTCTCAGAAGGAAAGATATAAAGACTTCATTCAAACCCTGGTCAACCATCAAACAAAGAATGAAATCAGTAAAGGACAACCAAGAACAACTACAACAGAAAGGTGTTTATATCATCAATTACTCTTGTGGAGAACAATATATAGGGGAAACATGCAGGTCTGTGAGGATTAGGCTCAAAGAACATAGTGCAGACATCCGTAACGAAAGAACTCACTCTTCAGCTTTAGCTGAGCATATAGGTAAAACAAATCATCATATATGCCTTGAAGACACTAAAGTCATTGCTAATGAGAAACACCATTTCAAGCGGAAAGTTCGAGAAGCTATTGAAATCATAAAACACCCTCATAACCTTAATAGGGATGGAGGCCTGGAAATTAGCAAAAGCTGGAACTCTTTGCTCACCCCCCACGAGTAATTTATCCCTCCCTTCCTTATTCCTTCTCCCTCCTTGTCAAAGCATGTCCCTCGCTTAGTCAAAAGCTTCCTATAGAGCTTTAAGAGTTAGGACCTTTGTGCTCATCTTTAATTAAGAATAAATCTTTTCTTAATGCATGATGAATAATCATTTACCTTAATCTCTTAAGAACTTTGAAATCTAGTTCAAAAATAATATAGCCTTTAATTAATTAAATTAATTGAAGAAGCAATATATAACGATCCCACATTTTAATTTTAAATCATGCTTAGGTAATAATAAAACCTTATTAACATGTAGAACATAATCCTATGACCTATGTTCTCTAATATAGATTAAACTAGGTTGATTACGTAGAAAAAGAATAAGTAAAAATAATAATAAACAAATAATAATTAATAATAATAAAAAATTAATAATAATAATAATAAATAAATAAATCAATACCTAAAACCATTACTTAAGCTCTTAAAAAACTTAGAAACTAAATTAAAATAGAACTGTTAAACAGACATGGTTAACGAGAAATAGATAGAGAACAGATAGAAAGATAAAGCATGCAGTACAATTTTTATTCACAAAAGATGTACATTTATAGTACAATATGGTGACCGTTGGGAATCAGATCCCAAGGTCCCTTGGACTACTTAGTCAGTTCGGCTTCCACACTAACCCTTTAGGATTAGGTGTCCAACATTCCCCCCCTTAATCCGAAGGGTTATGTATGAGTCCAAGAAAAGAGCTGTAATACAAAATGTGCAATAATGCATGGCAGCACTAGGCTGAATGTGCTCTATGAAATGTTGGTAAAAAAGGGCGGTGGTTTAAGGATAGCCACCAACACTGGAACGCTTAGTGCAGTTCCTGGAACTCTTCCAAAACTGGCAAGAAGCTGTAAGTCTTCTGCTAGAGGAAGTGATCCTATTGTTTTTAAAGAGGGAAACCTTCAACCGTAAAAGGGAGGCTCACCCCGCATAAAAGGTAGAACTTCAACCTGAAAAGGGAAGTCTCAACCTGTGATGGTTTAAGGATGACCAACAACTCTGGAATGCTTAATGCAATTCCTGGAACTCTTCCAAAACTGGCAAGAAGCTGGAGTCTTCTGCTAGAGGAAGTGTTCTCAATTTTTGTCTCTGGAACTCTTCCAAA
>APFE030586523.1:17523-39061 GCA_000404065.3 Pinus taeda
ATTTGGAATGTGTCATTAGAAGCAAATTGTATTAGAGTTTTCAAAAACTCTAATACTTCACCAATTTGATCCATTTTCCAAAAAATGCAATGTCTTAATGATACTTTGAGTTCCTCAAAAAGCTTCTTGGACAGATATTTCAAGCTTCTTAAAAATGGAGCATTACTTTAATCAAAAAACCAAATATGATGCAAAGACTAAAAGTATTCCACAGTCAATAACAAATCTCTAGCTGCTAGCCCAATGCATACACAGTCAATTTGAAAATTTAAAACATCGCGAACTCTATCAAAAATATGCCCATACATGCACCAGAGAATTTCTTCTCTCCTGTGTATAACAACAATTTTGGTTTCCGCTGATCCCTTGACACTGTGGTAGCAAAATTTTCTTGGAACTTGGCTGTTGGTCAGCGATTTAATTACTGACAAACTCTCATTCTCCAGGTGAGAATAACACTGTTTCTCGTGCAGCAATGGGGATGTGAAGTGGATTACAAGTTGCTGGAAAGAATCAAGAATGCTTACAATATTCCCCAAGGTTGTGTTGTCCCGCATGCATGGTTTTACTTTCCATTGATACAGGTGTCAATATTTCATTAAAATAAAGGAAATAATGTTCGTTAAACACTTCACTATGACCATCTGAAACCCGATTTGCAAAATAAGTTCAGAAAATAACTGGTATCATGTGAACTTCTCGTGCACCCAAAACTTAGGTCGTATTTGCTTGAAATGGAACACGAGTTCGTTGAGTGTCACTTATCATATATGATCATTGATTCCTGATAGGGCTTTGGGTACTCTGTCAAGTTCCAAACCTTAAATTTCTCTGATAAAAATATAAATATCACTAAAAGCAATTAGTAAAAATTCCTAGACAAAACTATCAACTTTATTCAGTAACGAGTGGGTGTCTTCGCCTTCTCAATAAGAACAATCCGACCATTCCACTCAGTTTGGTCTAGTGCCCTTATCGCAGCATCTGCATCCTCATCTTGCTCAAGTGTTAAAAACCCAAAACCTCAAGAATCCCCAGACCTCTTGTCTAGAACAACACGGACATCAGTAACACGACCAAATCTACTAAACTTTCGCTCCAAATCCCTCTCTGTGGTATCAAAACTAAATCCTGCTACAAATAAGTTGTTTCCCGGTTTACCAATACCAGTATTCCTGTTAGGAGGGGGTGACCATTGCCTTCGTCTTGGAGATCAACGTCGATAATGATACCTTGGAGGAGTTCTTCGTCTTGGCGAATATCTGCTCCTGGGTGTATATCTGCCTCTAGGTGATCTTCGATACCATATGGACCCTTTAAAAACATTCAACGTAGAATATGTATTGAATATGTCTGGCTACAACGGATTAGCCTCAGACGCACCCACAAAATTTGCCTCAGATGATATGCACATATCTATCTCAGAGGAAAGGCCGACTGGACTCAACAAACGTAGCGAATATGCTGCTTGCCGTGGATCGGAACTTGGTGCAGTCTATCGTTCCTGGCACTCGAGTGACTGTGTTGGGAATTTATAGTATCTACCAAGCAAACAATTCTTCCATTCATAGGGGGGCTGTTGCGATCAGGTAGCCCTATATTAGAGTTGTGGGCATTGAGCAGGCCACTGAAGCTACTTCTGGTAGATTCCACAGTTTGCCATAGCAATCTTATTCACAACAATTATTTTGAGAATATAAATAGGTCACTCGACACAATCAGATTCGTGGAAGTATGGAGGTCGGAAGAATATCAAGAGAGGAGGACGAGGCCCAGATCAAATGGAACCACGGCGCAATTGAAGAGGGCAGCGGCAGAAAGTATGAAACTGATGATATGGCGCAAGCAGTGATTAGTTCACACGATTTCAACAAATTTTTTTTTTTTTGAAAGGCTTCCCAGCCTTAGACGATGGTTGAGCATGGAATCCGAAACTCTCAATTCTCCCCCAGAGGAGCTGAACTCTCAGAGTTCCTCGGAATGCAAGAGAAAAAATAGAAGATGACAGTGATAGGTGTTCCCGCCCTCAGGAAACTGCCGCTTCACTGTCAAAGTCGCAAAAAGAGAGAGACATGAGGATTCCCACACTACAAAGCACTACAGAGGGGTGCGCAAGCGCCCATGGGGCAAATCAGAACTTTATTGAATTCACCACAGGAATTGTCAAACACGGGAGCGTTTACAACATGGAACTCTTCTCTGAAAAAATGATAATTAACCTAGCAACTCATGGGTCCTTGGTTACAACAAATTAGGCCCTCAAGACCATAACAATATTCTACCCAATGAGGACAAGGTCTCGACCTCTGCAATGATATCTCGGCTTCAGTAAAATGAATCGATCCCAGCAAATGAATTCGGTCTCCCACAAATGCAGTCGGTCTCAGCAATAATTCGGTCTTCAGTAAATAATGATGAACTCGACTCTTCTTCAGGCGTTACATTCAGAATACCATACCGTGGGTTCTTATTGCAGGTTCTCAAAACGGTTACATTCAGAATTATCATTGCAGCTTCTTATACGTTACATTCAGAATTCATTATGAATGACCCACAGACCAAAAGGAGAGTTAAACGAAACAAACGAAGAGCTTCATGTTAGCGGAAAGGGAGACTACGTTACCACGGTTAGGTAAGCTGTCAGGCTTCAACAGAATTTGCAGAGTACGTTATGAGCAGCACTGGCGCTACTGCTATCAACGCAACTCCTCCAACTGAACCAGCAATTACACTAGTAGTCTTCAGGCAGCTTGCGTTTCATTTAGGTATGCAGCTTCAGGTGTGGGACAGAGGAGCAGAAGTCAGCACTATTCAAGGCAACTACACAGACCACACATCATGGCTCTGATACCATGTTAAACAGACATGGTTAACGAGAAACATATAGAGAATAGATAGAAAGATAAAGCATGCAGTACAATTTTTATTCACAAAAGATGTACATTTATAGTACAATATGGTGACCGTTGGCATTCAGATCCTAAGGTCCCTTGGACTACTTAGTCAGTTCGGCTTCCACACTAACCCTTTAGGATTAGGTGTCCAACAAGAACTTACAAATTAATTTAATCAATTAAATAAAATAACATATAACTAATCTCATATTTAATTTTAATTCATAAATTAGCAATAAAAATAAACTATATAGCCTATAATTAATTAAATTAATTGAAGAAACAATATATAACTACACATTTTTAATTTAAATATGCCTAGGTAATATAAAATTTTATTAACATGTAGAAATAATTCTTATGACCTATGTTCTCTAATAGATAAAAACTAGGTGTTACGTAGAAAAAGAAGAGTAAAAATAATAATAAATAAATATACTTAAATAATAATAAATTAATAATAATAATAATAAATAAATCAATCAATACATAAACCATTACTCAAGCTCTTAAAAAAACTTGGAAACTAATTTAAAATAGAACTTACAAATTAATTTAATCAATTAAATAAAATAACATATAACTAATTTCACATTTTAATTTCAATTAATAAATTAGCAATAAAAATAAACTTGTTATATCAATAATAATATAAACCTTATTTAAAAAATAAAAAATTAATTACACAAAACATTAACATGAGGAATTATAAATATAAAACATAATATAATAAGTAGCAAACAAAATTAGTAATCTTGGTCTAGATTAGAAATGTCCACGAAATGAAAAGATAAACATTGTGGAATATCCAAGTTCAGTCTCTCAGAAACCATACCACAGTAATCTACAAACCAATACCCTGAAAATATTAAAACCTATTCTACAAACCAATACCCTGAAAATATTAAAACCTATTCGCTGTATCAATGCAAAATAATGATTTAGATGTTAATCCTTTGGCTGGTAACAACCAAAGGCAAAATATATATGATGCCGACCAATTACCAAAACGAAATAAAAAACTTGTGCCATCTTATTACGTGAGACCTACCAAAGAATTTTCATTAACCATTGATATTACTGGATAGCATTTGATCTGCGAATTTTTAAAAAGTATTCTGCAACACTACTTTGAAATTATTTATATAAATTATTTAGATAATGCTGCATACTTGAGAGGAATCGTATTAAATCCAAACACTCTTACTGTGACATTAACAAGGAGAGCAACGACCTTTGTCTTTATTTGCGTTTGCCAGATATTTATGGATTCACAACACGCCAATATTTCATACAAAAATTGTCATAACTTTGATTTTCCTGTGAATTTGACTTCAACAGAAGCTTTCAGCGACTGAATTCTGCAATTTGATTGTGCGGAGTTAAAAATGGAGATATTGGCGAAGCTAAACATCTCAGAAGAGGACTTGGAATTCGAGTTTAGCCATTTGGAAAACCAGAGCAGATCTGGCAACCATTTTTCCTTTCGAAGCAAACCTGGGTGCACTGTTGGCGGGGCAGAACAGTCCCTTGAAGTGTTCTTATGGCCTCTACGTCGAGCAAATCTCAGAGGCGACATTTACAGTCCTTGAGAAGCTCAACCAGAGAAGGTTAGATATTTATCTATGGATTCCCCTTCCATCTTTACGCAATTAGTTTCCTTTGGAAAAAAACATCATCTTTCATTAAAATAAAGGTGATTACAATAGCTTGTATCTGACTTACTTCTTTCTCAAAGAAAAGATTTATGTCACATATTTGTCATTTTATTCAATAAAAACTTAGTGCAAAATTCTGCTTACCTATCAGATTTCTAATATTTACTTACGATTCCACTTTAAAAATCTATTAGCATACTCTTATTTTTGAAGTGTCCTCAATAAGATTCACTTATACAAGATTACTATGATACAAGATCTCTATAGTTCCTTCATTATTACTAAACCCTGTTGGTAAGCATGAAAGTGAATCAAATCTGTTTCTGTTGCAATGTCCATTTTTGATAACATGTTTGCAACCCGATTTTGTTCATGGTACACATGCCTATATATAATATGACGAAGGGTTTGCTCTAGAATCTGATACGCCTCATCCATGCAAAAAGATTGATAAGATTGAATTGAGAGGATCTGTGTACAAATTCTATGACACATTTTGAGTCCTCAAATATCTTTATAGTCTCAATACCCAACCATTTTGCACATAGAAGTGTCCCCCATAGTGCTATAATTTATGCTCAATTGTTTGTGCATCTTCCTCCTTCCCACCAAAAGTGATAAAACATACCAGGGTCCATTACAATATAAGCCCTGCATCCACATTTCGAATGTATGCACGCCCCATCAAAGAAACCAGTTGGAAGTTCACTCCAAATATCGGTATACTTGATGTTACCTCTATGTCGTTTTCTAATATTTGGTCCAATCTCCCCGTAGTATGCAACAACCTTAATTATAGTTGTCCTGATGTCTGGCTCTTGTTGTTCAAAAAGATTTTTGTTTCCGGATCTGCAGATCCCCTAGAATAAATAGAATGGTAAAGTGGAGTGTTGCTTATGTGTTATGAACCAACAAGATAGAACTCCCTCAATCAATCCCTGTTTCCACTTGCCTTTGATGTTGAGTAGTGACATTACTCCATCTTAGATAGCAATTGCAAATGGATATTTTAAAAATAGATGAAGATTGTCCTCCATGGCTGCCCAACAGAGGGAACAAATGCCTGGTCTCTTCTGTCCTCTTTGTATTAAAATATCCTAAGTGAGCAATATGTTATGGAGAACTAGCCAATTAAAACATTTTAGCTTCATGGTTATGATACAATACCATATTTTTTGAAACCACTAGAGCCTTTCATCAAATGTATCTATAGGAAATGTGGAATATATATCCTTGACAATAATCTGTCCCTTTTTAAGTGTTCCCACCCAACACAATTTATCTTCTACTTCATATAGAAAGACTCCGGTAGGATTTAAACATTGGATGTAATCCTTCCATTCTATACCCCATCTCCTCGACCATCCCATAGAAATTGCATTCTACCACGTGTGGGTACGCAAGTTGTTGTTTAGTTCAGCCACCACCTGGGAGATATGAGTAATACCCATTTTGGATAAATGATAAATCAGAGGAGCATAAAGTGAATGGTAACCATCCATACCCTTGATAGCGTCCAAACCCACCTGAATTTGACAACCATCGCCAATGTCCCATCTCATTCCAGCGAAGAGCCACTGTTTATTTTCATCATACTGCGCCAAATGTATGACACACCCTTATGTTCCTTAAACCCATCTCTAATCCATTGTGTGGCATCAATATGAGGAAGGTATTTCCTTTTCATGATATTTTGCCAAATACTTGTGCCATATAATGCCTGCCAAAATTTGTGACCAATGAAATATTAAAGCACTCATGTCCAGTATACCCCAACCTCCACTCTGAATGGGTCGTGCAATGGAGGACAATTGGACCAGGTGGTATTTCCTTCCTGTACTTTTACCCACCCATATAAATCTAGTCCAAATTTTATCGATCTTATGTATTACTTCCTTTGGAAGTAAATACAAATATATCTAGTCGACTGACAAATTCTATAGGACATATTTGATAAGGGTGAGTCTACCCCCGAGGGAAAGCCATTTATTTTTCCAAAAGAATTTTTTCTTCTCAAATTTTCTTAACAACCACTCCCAATCTTTACTTTCATATTTATTTAGTTTCAGTGTATATCCAAGGTAATTTAATCCCTCATCTATTTGTATTCGTGCAATTTCAAACATATGGAAAATATTCATAATAAACACTACAACCTGTGAATCTGTAATGATGATTGATTTACCTTTGTTCATGTATAAGCTTGTAGCCTTACCAAATGCATTTAGTATTTCATAGATCTGACTCCATTATTCTCTCCACCCAACAACAAATCATCCACGAACATCGAGTGGGTAATATATATGTCCTCTGATACGTTGATCCCTTTAATCAAACCCCTATTCCTTGCTTCCGATAATTTCCAACTCAATCCATCCATAACAATTATGAACAGTAATGGTGACAAGGAACATCCCTGCCATATCCCCCTTGAAGAGTTGAAGAAGGTGGTAGGTAGACCATTGATGATGATAGCAAAATTGGCAATCACTACACATGCCATAATCCATCGTATATTCTGGAGGTTGATTTCAATCTGATATAGTGCTAATCGCAAGAACTCCCAATCTATGTAATCGTATGAATTATTGAGATCGATCCTCATAAGACTAGCATTTATTTTTTGGGTCTTGATGGAATGAAGGCATTCTTGAGTGATTGCAACAACGTCTTGTATCAATCATTGGTTTAGAAATCCAAACTGCTCCAGATAAATGTGTTTGGATAAGAAAGATTTCATTATGTTTGCAATGATTTTAGATATGAGCTTATGAATATCATTACAAAGGGAAATGGGCATGAATTCCACAAAAGTTGTTGGATGCTCATTTTTTCGAATCAGATCGATAAATGTGGCATTTATTTCGCCGAGAATGAATCCTGTAGTCCTAGTTTCCTCCGCAACTGCCAGTATGTCAGGCCCCATCAATTCTTTAAAGTGTATAAAGAGTTCAACACCCCATCCATCAGGGCCAAGGCTCTTGTGCTTGAAACTATAATTCATAACTCCTTCAACTTCCTCCTTCAAAATTGGTCTCCCCAATGATATTTTATCAGCATTTGTGAACATATTCGACATCTAATTTAAGAAGACCCTATAATCTATGAATGTGTGATTCCTCTCTTTAAATTAGTTCCTAAAATAATTGATTGTCACGTGTTCCAATTCTGGTTTGGCAAAGATATATTTATTATCCTCATCCCACAGACCCCATATGCCATTTTTTTCCTTTTTTCTTGTGGCATGCCTATGAAAGAACTTTGGTATTTTACCACAGGTTGTCCCCCATATGACCCCGCTCTTTAATCACCATTATTCTTCTCTCATATTAAGAATCTCCCTCTTCCGGGTCTTGAATTCTAGGAATTTCCTCTTATACGACTCAAAGAAATATTGAGGGTCATTTAGACCCGATGGCATGATATGTATGCATTCAATATCCTTCAACTCCTTCCTAAGCTCCCTCTTTTTTCCCCTACCCAAGTACGCACAACTAGCTTTAATGACTTCAATTTTTATTCCAATCCAACCAATGTCCCCTGGTCCGTAGATTTCCTATGATTAGTCCAACATCTTTGAACCAATTCCTCAAAGGACTTGTCCTTCAGTCACACATGCTTAAATTTAAATGGATATGCTCTTTGATTTGTCATCCATTCCCATAACAATAAGATAAAATATATATGATCATATATGAAAATGGGTAAAATAGATGATTGAATTCCAGACATGCACCTTTCCAATTATGTATTCACCAGGAAATGTTCAAGGCGCTTGGAGATGCTCATTGACCCAGAGTGACCATTGCACCATGTCGAAGCCATGGGGCTAGGAGATATGTCACACAAATTATTAGAGTCTATGAGTCCCCTAAAATAAGATTCAAATGGATCATTAACAACTTTGTTGGCCCATACTTCATCAAACCCAAGACTGAAGTTCAGATCCTCGACCAAAATCAACAATTTAAGGTCCAGAAAGCAACAATTTTCAATGTGATCCCAATATATTTCTCTGACTTTTGTATGGAGCATATGAGTTGAGAATCCCAATCCGAGAGTGCTTACCCTTCACATAACTAGATAAAATCATACCTGCACATGAGAGATAAGCCTCAAGTTTAATTTACCTTGGGTTCCAAAGTATAGCCAGGCCACCAGAAAGTCCTGACACACTAGTAGCACATACAAACCAATTTGGACACATTTTAAGCAAAGACTCCCACGAAGTTTCTTTCGAGACCATCGTCTCCTGTAACAGTACCATCGTCTCCTGTAACAGTACCATCGTCGGACAATGGCTCAATATGAGATCCTTAAGAAAGCAAATTTTATGGGAAGCTCCTAAGCCCCTAATGTTTAAGGAGATGAGGATCATGAGTGACCCTGAACAATAGGAAATCCCCCTCTAACAACCCCAAAATATGTGCATGCCATTTTCATTAATTCCCTAGAACTGATATGAGGGTCCATGTGTAAATGAGACTCTTATTCCTCCATAAATACCTTCCATAGTCCCAACAATGTTTGAGAAGAAGAAGATTTTGTTTTATATGTAGTGGTTTCTTCTTCTTTGTGGTGACTTTCTGATGAACAACGGAGTGAGTAATGGCATCATCAAAATCAACGAATGATTTATTAATCATAAGGGGATCCATAGCAATCCATTTTTATTGCGAGATGCCTATCAATTCTTTATTAGGTGACAGGGGATATTGTACCCTGCCCATGATTGGGACCATCCCTTTTGACGGATTCACATCAATACCCATAGGCCTGATTCTCTCCTCCCATTTCCCCTCCCCAACCAAAGGATTACTTCCCCCCAAACCAGAGTCACACAATAATGTAGTCGATGGAGAAGAGTTATAATTAGTGTCAATCCCTAATTTCAAAGAGTCTATGGTGTCAATAGGATTCCCACAAGAAGCTAAATGTGTATCAAGATCCCCTGAAATGGGTACCTTTAACACAATTAATATTTTGGAGATTAATGTTCAAGGACATACCTAGTTCTGGGGTGTATCCATAGGGGGATGTGATAAGATTCTGGGCATAGTGGTTCTCCAATGGCACATCCACTATTTGAGCACCATCTTCTGTTTGATATGGCTTGCATCAAAAGCCACAAACACCTTTGGGATAGGAACCAAGTAAATGACCCATAGCATGGAACATAAGACATATAAACGGAAATCCCCAATAATCTATGCCAATTTTGAAAGAATAAGGCCCCCAACGAAGCTCCAATTCCACTAGTAAGCCTCCATGGAAATCCACCTCCACCAATACCTAATCCAACCTCTTATCCAATTGACCGTAACTAGCTTCGTCCCAAAAGTAGAACTTTCCAATAGAGTTAGCTATCGTAGCAATAACATTCTTATTCCATAATTCGAGTGGCAAGCCAATGAGCTTGACCCAAATGATCGTTATGTACAAAATTTCTTTGAAGGGGTTAAACCCAGCTTGCCATCTTTGTAGAATCAAAAACCCCCTATCGCAAACCCATGGGCTTACCACAATTTGTTCGGCATCTGCCTCACGAAGGAAATGGAAATAGGTCATCCATTAAACAATACACTAACCTTAGGTCTGTATTTCAAGATTTCCGTCCATCGAATCCACACATGTCTTGATTTGATCCCCATTCATCTTGGTAAATTTCGACCTTCCTACCAATGCCCTCTGTTGCAGTCGCTCGACTCTATCCCAATATGTTTCCGTTCCAAGATTCACAATCTTAGTCCCTTCCACCACCTTGAATGTTTTTTGTTTCTTGTTATCTCCTCCCTTTCTATGAGTTGTTTCGGCCTTCCCTATATTTTGAATCCCAAACGCAGCAAAATAGGTTTCGAGAGCCAACTTATCTTCCTAAATAGTGATGTCAATCAGAGTTTCGAGAGAGAGATCCATCTTCCCATCCATTGCATTTGCCCCACACATCGAGGCAATCAGGACCCCCAACACCTATCACACCAACACTTGGGATTAACTACAATGAGCCAGTGCATGTTGATGACAAACATGCCAAAAAACACCAAGTTGGATATCCATCAATGTCTCTGAGTCGATAAGCGATCACAACTGGTAAGACGTCAGCCGGATTCTTACATGTATGCCAATCCTTTATTACAAGTAGGATATTAAATACCAGTGTAACAATTAGATAAAGAATCATAAGGGGTGAAGATTATGAAAATGATCTGAAAATGGGGCACTTAGGCTTCTTGTCCAACTTACAAGAACCTCTCCCACTTCCAAAGCTTTAAATTTTCCAAAGTATTAATGATTAATTAATGCGGAATTAAGAAATGCTTGAAAATATGGGTGAATGCTTGTATTTGTTTTCAACTGATTACTTGCTTTAAAATCTATTGTTTTAGCTGATATGTAAATGTGCTTGAACATAATATATAAATTCATATACAATAAACAATGTAGCAATAAACAATCACACAGAAACAACAATTTAATTTGGAGTTCACCCACAACTCTTAGGCTACATCTCTATGAGCTCTAGTGAACTCAACTAGGTGATCTAAAAATCACTCGTGAGTGATCTCAACTAAATAATTAATGAATGAAGGTATTACAGACTCATGTGCTGGTGTGCGTCTATGTTATTTTAGGCAACGGATCGATCAGATTGCAAAATACACAGACACTGGGAAATGGAAACAGTAAGGGAAACACAGTAAGAAAATACAAGAACACAACACATTAATAAGGAGTTCACCCCATTCTCCAGGGCTACGTTTCCAGTCTAGCTTTCAGTGGTGGCCTTCTTTTATTGTGTCTTTAAAGCACACATTTACAATGAGGAGCTCAACTTGAGTCTCCTGAAATAGATAATTCTTGGTAGGGTGGTTCTTGGATTCCCCAATCCACTAGAGTGCATAGTCTCTTTCCTTGCCAAGTCTTGACCTCTCTAGTCTTCAATGGGATGAGTCCAATGTGGTACTCAATTCCCGACGAATGTCCTAATAGGGATCGCTTGAACCTCTCAAGACTTCTATCTTCTCGATGCTGCCTTACGCTGCAAGTCAGCTCGGCTCTCTGTTTCTTTACTGCCTCTTGCTTTACTATCTCTCTTGTCTTTTTTTCCACTGTTCTCTTCTCGGATTCTTCTTGTTCTATTTTCTATCTGTTCATGGCTTAAAGCCAATCTGTTCTTGACAGTTCGCTTCCTCTTCCGCCCCTTCGGATCACCTGCTGTTGTTTGTTTGGAGTTCCCTGCCTCTGCGTCATCACCAACGTCTCACAAGGTAGTGGCCACTTGTCCTCTCACAAACTGTGCTAGCTCTTCCTCAATGGTTTAGTATTTCGGTTACCCTGTGTAATGATTCATCCGCCAACTTAGCGGTCAAATCGGACTTCATACTTTTATATGTTGCAGCTTAATTCCTTCGTCAAATCCGGTTTCCCATCGGGTGCAATCTCCGTCGTCAGATCTGGAGCCCCCAGATCCTACAATGTTTGCTCTTATCGCGTGATTGACTTGCTTGACTATTAGCTCGTGATGAGAGGCGGTTTTCTCTCTCATCCACCGGAAACGCGTCGTGCAATGTATGGAATCGCTCGTTTTCTGCCAAATCCGCTTACCACCTAATATGCCTCTGATATTCCACCAATTTTGGCACACGTGGCCCATCTTTTTCTTTAGCGCTTTCCCTACGATCTCCTAGCTTCCCATGCGACCAAGCGCTCAGGGCCTTTCCTTCTCTAGGGGCTTTTCCCAGCATCAAAAACAGCCTCTGTTTCTGATCCAGACTTCCTAACTGCTAGTTTGCATCCTGCGAGGTCTCCATGGGCCTCGGTCAGTGCACTTTGGCTGAGGTCCTTGTCATTCCTTTTTGGCTACAAACTGCCACTGTCCAGAGGTTTTCTTGATAGCTCTTTGTTCATAAATTTTTTAAGTCTGTCTAATTTGATACAGTCATAACACTTTGCTAGTTTTCATGGATCCAATTCGGATCACGGCCTTCCCACTAAAAAAGATTTTGGACCACCAAAAGTTGGTTTTCAAGCATCGACTAAGTGAGGGTACAATTGTCTCACTTGTCCAATCTCTATCCACTTTGCACTGCTCAGCTTTGAACCCTTGAGCCCAATTCTGAGGTACTCAACATCTCCCCTACGTGTCGTCCTCACCTTCTTGTCCAAAATTGTGTCTTCTTGCAATTCATTAAGATATTCAGGTGGTATATCATCAATAGAAGGAAATTGACTCTGCTCTTCTTGATCTTCAATTAGCGAAGGTTCAAACAATCTCAAGCAATCTGCATTTACGACTGAGTAGATGTGCATGTAAGCTGGTAAATCAAGGCGAAAAGCATTCTCACCAATCTTCTCAAGTATCTTGAAGGGTCCATACCTGATAGGCCTTATCTTTTTACCTTCACCTTGCATCCTGTCTTTGCTGATATATAGCCAGACTTGGTCACCAACTTGGAAACTATGCTCCATCTGATGCTTGTCATGCCTTGCCTTTTATTTGGCTTGGCTCCTTTCCAGTTGTTCCTGTACTTCCTGGTGGATCTCTTGGATTTGTTCAATGAACCTAGTTGCCCTATCCACATCACTGTGTCCCTCAACTGTGGTGTCTTTACCAAAGACAAAATCCAAAGGAGACCTTGGTGTGAAACCAAAACAGCTCTCAAAAGGAGATCTTTGTGTAGAAGAATGTTTTGCTCTGTTGTAAGCATGTTGCACATAACATAAATGTTCATCCCAAAGCTTAGGATGCTTGCTGCAATATCCCCTGAGTAACTGGATCATTGTCCTGTTAACTACTTCTGTTTGGCCATCAGTTTGTGGACGAAAAGCTATGCTTTTCTTCAGTTTGGTGTCCATCAGTTCCCATAGATTTGACCAAAACTTCCCCATAAATCAAGTGTCTCGATTAGATACAATGGAAGTGGATAATCCAAAATGAACCCATAGATGTTGAAAGAATAGTTTTGTAGTTTGTTTAATTATAATCTGTTTATTACAAGGTATCCAAATACACATTTTGCTAAACCTATCCACAACAACATACAGATAATCATGACCTTTCCTAGATTCAAGCAGTCCTCCAACAAAATCCACGGAAACACTTTCCCAAGGGTGAGAAGGAACTGGTAATGGAGTGTACAAGCATAGTTTTCTATTGCTGGGCTTGCTTTTAGCACACATAGTACACCCTCTTACATATCTAGAAATTGTCTTGTTCATTTTTGGCCAATAACAAAATCTTTGCAACTGTGCAACTGTTTTACTTACCCCAAAGTGACCTAATATTAGAGAATGTGTGCTTCTCGAATTATCTTTACTCTTTCAGTTTTTGGAATGCATAACTTCCCACAAGGATACAAGAGTCGGTCCTTTACATGATAATCCAATTCTTCTACTCGTTTGCCTTGACTTAAAGTTGCATATACATCTTTAAAGTCTATATCTTGACCATATTGTTCAATGTAACTCTCATGTAACACAGAATTATGCTTAAGTATAGTAGATGCATTTATAATGGGTCTAGATAACATATCTGCAACTTTGTTATGTATTCCCTTCTTATATCTAATGACTAAATGAAACTGTTGTAGAAAACCCATCCATCTATAGTGTCTTGATTGCTGCAACTTAGTTTGGGAGTGTAGATATTGAAGTGGTTGATGATCGGTATGCATTACTATCTCTTTGCCCATTAAGTAATGTTTCCACTTTTTCACACTCTGTACTAATGCATACAATTCTTTATCATATGTAGGATAGTTAACTACTGCAAAATTAAATGTCTCAGAATGATAACATATGGGTTAACCGTGCTATGTCAACACTGCTCCCATGGCATAGTCACTAGCATCCGTTTGGATCTCAAATGGTCTTTGAAGATCAGGTAGTGCTAGTACAAGTGTTGTACTAATCTTTTCTTTCAAGGTGTTGAAGGCTTTCTGTTGTTTGCCTCCCCACTGAAACACCTTGTTCAATCATGTTAAAGCATGTAAGGGAGCTACAATTGAGGAAAAGTTAGAAATGAACTTTCTCCAATAGTGCTGCTCCTAAGAAGCTTCTGACTTCTGTAGCAGATTTGGGTTTAGGCTAGTTCACAATGACTGCCACTTTAAAGGGATCTATCTTCAATTCACCACCCCCTACTATATGACCCAAATAATTCAAATATGTTTTGCCAAATTCACATTTTGAGAGTTTAACATAAAGTTTTTCTCTTTTCAAAACATCTTGTGTCTACTTAACATGCTTTAAGTGTTCTTCCCACGTTTTGCTAAATATCAGAATGTCATCCAGATACAAAATAACAAAATCATCAAGAAAAGGCCTGAGTACATCATTCATTAATCTCATGAAAGTAGCAGGAGCATTAGTTAAGCCAAAAGGCATAACCAGCCACTCATACAATCCCTGCTTTGTTTTGAAAGCAATCATCCATGCATCTTGTTCTGCAACTCTGACCTGATGGTATCCACTATGCAAGTCTAGCTTGGAGAAATAAACAACTTCTATCAATTGATCTAAAATATCATCTATGCGAGGAAGGGGATAACGATTTTTTATTGTCATCTTATTCAATGCTCAGTAATCAATGTACATTCTCCATGAGCCATCTTTCTTTCTCACCAAAACGATTGGTGACCCACATGGTGATGTGCTAGGTCTGATGAACCCTTTCTCGAGCAACTCCTACACCTACTTCTCGATTTCTGCATTCTCTAAAGTGAACAACCTATACATTCCAATGTTAGGAAATGGAGCATCTTGCTGCAAAATAATATCATGCACTATTTCCTTTTTGGGTGGCGGACCTTTAGGTTCTTGAAACAAGATATTATACTTTGAAACACCCTTTTCTAAATTAGCTTGTTGTTTAGCATTACGGCCCTCAAATACATTGGTTTTATCAGGTTTCTTTTCCTTTACAACCATCAGTAAGAATTGTTTGCATGAATTTATCATTATTTTCATCTACCTTGAGTTTATGAGAGTATAATTATTCTTGAGCTTATGATCTCTTACAAAGTATCAATTCCCTCTTTAACAAGTAGATACTTGTTCTCGGCTCTATAGAAAATAGCTTTTCTTTCATACAAGTAAGGACTTCCTAAAAAAATTCCACATATATCCAAAGGAATTATGTCTAACTCAACCTCATCTACAAATGCTGACCCAAAAGAAAACTTGAGTTCGCATTGTCTGTCACTTGTAGTTGTGCTTTATCATTCAACCATCCTAATGGGTATGGTTTCTTGTGAGGTGTAGTCACTAATCCCAATTTCTTTACAATTTCTTCAGAAATTAAATTTACTTGTGAGCCACTATCAAACAAAGTATCAATCTTTTAATGATTGGAAATAACTCGAATATGAAAAATCTCATGTCTTCTTCTCTCATTTTCTTCATCAATAGTAGATTGTGCAGAATTACTAGTAGATGCTTCAGAATTCTTACCTTTTATACCTGTGGCTGCAGTAGTTGTTTCATCTCTCGAGTCTGACCCCAAATCTTTCTGAATAGCTGCAACTGTCTTCTTCTTCTTTCCCTCGAACTTCTTAGGTCTTAGATCTGGATGCAGAATCCAACAATGCTCATCATCATGCCCATCCTTTTTACAGTGAGTGCATGAAGTCTTGCTTTTCTGTGTAGTGTTAGCCTTCCTTGCTTTCCATTTCTGCTTTCTTTTCTCATTATTCTTGCTTGCAGTGGGTTGGGATGATCCCCCAACTTTTGGACTTCCATTCTTTCCTCTAGCTTCTAAATGAGTAGCTTGAACAAATACCTCATCTATACTAGTGGGATTAAACATGAGGATAGTGTGCCTCATGTAGCTGTGTAGACCACCAATGTACTTCAACAGAGTCTTAGGTGAGTCTAATGAGATTCCTAGAATCAATGCTCTCTTTCTAAATTCTTGAGTGTATCCCTGTACACTTTGCCCTTTCAACTGTCGAAGAGTTTGCCAGCTCATCATGTCTTGCTGCATGTACGCCAATGGATAGAAATGCTTTTTGATTGTAGAAACAAATTCACTCCAGGCAGAGATAGTCTTACCATGTCTTTTCATGTTAGCTTGGGTCCTACCTTCCCACCGAACCAAGGCAGTGCCTCCAAGGTGCAGGCTTGCCAGCTGAATCTTGCTCTTGTCTGAATCAATATTCTACACTCTGCAATAAATATCAATTTGTCTAATCCAATTATCTAGCTTTTCTGCATTCAACTCTCCATCATATATAGGTAAATCAAACTTAACATCCAATTTAATCAAAGATGCCTTCTTTTTATGTTCAGGGCTATTAGGAGGTGGGAGAAAGATTTATTCTTTCCCCTTTCCTTTTGAGTGGTCATGGAAGTGAGACTCATCTTCTCCTTTATCTTGTTTGGGGCTTGATGAATCTTCATCTTTATGTTTTCTAAAGTCCCTATACATTTCCTCTACCCTGGACTTTATGGCTAGGAAACTATCTAGGAATTGAGGGTCTAGCCCCATAGAACCTTCCTCTAACATTATCTTCCAAGGATAGACTCTCCCAATTTCAGGATTAGTTTCGACCAACTCTCCTCCTAATTTGAGCTTTGATCTAGTTAGCATTCAACAGCTAAATCCAACACAAGCTTGTCTAACCTTAACACCCTATAGCTCTTATACCACTTGATCTGAAAATCACTCGTGAGTGATCTCAATTAAATAGTTAATGAATGAAGGTATTACAAACTCATGTGCTAGTATTTTTCTATCTTATTTTAGGCAACGGATCGATCAAATTGCAAAATACACAGACACTGGGAAATGGAAAACAGTGAGGGAAACACAGTAAGAGAATACAAGAACACAACACACTAATAAGGAGTTCACCCTATTCTCCACGGCTACGTCTCCAGTCCAACTTTTAGTGGTGGCCTTCTTTTATTGTGTCTTTAAAGAAAAGATTTACAATGAGGAGCTCAACTTGAGTCTCCTAAAATAGATAATGCTTAGTAGGGTGGTTCTTGGATTCCCCAAGCCACTAGAGTGCACAGACTCTTTCCTTAACAAGTCTCGACCTCTCTAGTCTTCAATGGGATGAGTCCAATGTGGTGCTCAATTCCCGACAGATGTCCTCACAGGGATTGCTTGCACCTCTCAAGCCTTATGTCTACTCGATGCTGCCTTACACTACTGGTCAGTTCGGCTCTATGTTTCTTTTCTGCCTCTTGCTTTACTGTCTCTCTCGTCTTTTTTCCACTGTTCTCTTCTTTGATTCTTCCTATTCTGTTTTCTATCTATTCATGGCTTAAATGCAATCTATTCTTGACTGTTTGCTTCTTCTTCCACCCCTTCGAATCGCCTGCTGTTGTTCATTTGGAGTTCCCTGCCTCTGCATCATCACCAACGTCCCACAGGGAAGTGGCCACTTGTCCTCTCAACGGTTCGGTATTTTAGTTACGTTGTGTAATGATTCATCTGCCAACTCAGCGATCAAATCGGACTTCAGACTTTTATATGCCATGGCTTAATTGCCCTGTCAAATTTGGTTTCCCATCGGGCGCAATCTCCGCCATCAGATTTTGAGCCCCTAGATCCTACGGTGTTCGCTCTTATCGAGCTGTTGACTTTCTCGACTGTTAGCTCGCGATGAGAGGTGGTTTTCTCTCTCATTCGTCGGACACGCATCATGCAATGTATGGAATCGCTCGTTTTCTACCAAATCCGCTTACCGCCCAATATGCCTCCGATATTTTGCTGGTTTTGGAGCGCGAGGCCCATCTTTTGATTTAGCTCTTTCCCTACAATCTCCCGGCTTCCCATGTGACCGAGTGCTCAGGGCCTTTCCTTCTCGAGGGGTTTTTCCTAGCTAAACGCCCTAATCGCACATTAGAAATAGCCTCTGTTTTCTGATCCAGACTTCCTAACTGCCAGTTTGCATCCTGCATGGTCTCCATGGACCTCGGTTAGCACGCTTTGACCGAGGTCCTCATCATTCCTTGCTGGCTACAAACTGCCACTGTCCAGAGGTCTTCCTGATAGCTCTTTGTTCATATATTTTTGAAGTCTGCCTGATTTGATACAATCATAGCACTTTGCTAGTTTTCATGGATCCAATTCAAATCACTAGGCTCTCTGGGATTATGGTATAAGTCCTTTTTTTTTTACAAGCTCTTAGCTCAACTCCTGTTGTTCTACACATAAATAGTGGGTTCAGACACCATTTTATCCCTTGGCTCTTGAAGCTCTGGCTCTTGGCTTTGGCACTTAGCTCTTGGTTCTGGTTCTTTGGCTCTGATTCTGGCTCTTCGATCTGACTCTGGCTCTGGCTCTTCGGCTTTGGCTTCTTTCTACCCTCTATTAGTCCACAACCCTCTTGGCTTTTCACTTGGCTTCCAAGTGACTCCCTTGGCTACTCTTTTGCTTCTGCACTGCCTATTTTGCCTCGGCATCCTGCTTTGGCTTCACTTTCAGCAACAAAACCCCCAACAATCAACAACAACAACCAACCTCCTCCTCTCTCTGTTGTTCTGTGGCCTTTTAAGCCAAATCAGCATTGCCTGTTCATTTTTCCCTTTTGGGCTCTCTGTCTTCCAACCATAATCCACTCAAATCCCTTCTCTGAGCATTAGCAATCATTGCTAAATTCCCTTAGGGATGGATGCCACCTATTCTGTAACAGAAAGGGCAATCGGTGCTTGAAATCCCCAAAGTTTGGCATTCTCCACTTACACAGGTAAATGCACTAACATGGGAAAAATCCACAAAAAACCATTGTTCATCCGAACTTCAAAAGTCCTTAAATCCAATCTATTTCTCCATCGAGTCTGTCCTCAATCTCTATCGCAAGTCACTTCAACCTTATCCCTTTGTATTTTAAAAATACGTTAAACTGTGCAAATAGCGCAAAAAAAATGGCTTATGATGGATTTCAAATATTATGTGTTTTCATTTCGGAACCCTTTCGGGTCCGGTTTCATCGGGTTGGGCACTTTTCCTTCGTATTTCGTTTATCCAATGAAAAATGAAAATACAAATAAAATCGTCATTTGAAATCTTTCAAAATGTATTAAATCCCATTCATATTGTCATTGGGTCTAGCCATCACTATCGCATATATAACATATAACAAATAACCACCCCTCTATAATGCGCCGATGCGATATTGTGATGCGACAAGTCCCAATTGTAGATCGCACAAGCTTGAGGCCTTCCCATATAATATGGTTTATGCCAACGCTGATTGCGATCCACCGATATCGACGATCGCGATATTGCATCAACCCAGTCCCATCACACGTTATGCCTTCGATTGCCTCTGCTTGTCACCGACGATGCAATATGCCGATCAGATCTGGACTGTTGATCGGCCAGATCCGACGGCTCCTATGCAAACATTGTTCAAGCCTCTGATAAGCTCGATTTCATGGTTTTCTTCATGTTTTTGGGTTCCGATAGTGTTATCCTTCAAGTATAAAACTTCTCCTTTTGCGCTAGTTTTGAATATTTATGAGGATTTTGAAGACTTAGAGGGTTTTTAGGATCCCTTTTTAAGGGAATTTTCTCCTTTTTCCAAGGGATATGGGCAGCTTCATTTTATGGTAACTTCTGCATCCTAAGTCAGTTTTGGCCCATTAAAATTGCAGTAGATTTAGAATGAGACGATCTCTACAATGGGGCTAGTTTTAGGAACTTCCTTTGAATTTCATTTTCCTCAGTGAGGAACACTTAGACTTAGGAGTCTATCCAAACTCTGTTTTGGATCACACCTTCCCACTAAAAGAACTTTTGGTCTCTAAAAGACTGATACATTGATCTGAGCAGTAAATGAGAGTGACTTACCCTCTTCTTTCAGCGGCCCTACACTTGCCTTTGCATAGTACCTCTGAACCAATGTTTCTGAGAACTTCCCTTCTTGTATGGGCTGGTCTTTCTAGGAAGAACTGTCTTCCTCCTTGCCTTCCTGCAGAACTCCTGCTGAAAAGGTTATAGAAGGTAGTTTGAGCTTCTCTGTCTTAATCATTGATCCAAGGTGGCTCAAAAAAATGTGAAGTATATCTGCTCCACAAAACTTTCATTTGTACTTGTTTAACAAGCTGTCAACAACAACTGTTAACAACAACAAAAACATAAACAACAACAATTGGATGGCCTGAACTCCTGCTCCAACAAAGGAACATATTTCACATCTTGTGAACACCTCCATGTCTTACATCTGCATACAAATGATGGACTAGATAACAAGCCCACAAAACATGCTTTTAAAACAAATGACCCTTCAAGTCAAGCATGTAGAAAAAGACCATTTGGACTCTTTTTCAAAAGATGAAACACTTCATCACTATCTCCATCTAGGAGACCAAGTTAACTGCTCCCAAGTCAACATTACACATACATATTTAAATATAAGGAAATCATCAACATCCCTGTGTGTTGAAAAGTGTGCAACAAGAAATGCTTGTTGAGATTGCAACAAGATGATGGAGCTTAGTGAAAAGAGTCGCCTTCACTAAGTGGGCCCACAGGCTATTTTTGGCGCAAGTCTATTTTTAGACTATGTCTATTTTTAGACATATGGATCATGTCTATGGATTGCAGGTTGTTGTTTATGGATGATTGATCAAGTTGGAAAAAATAGATGGACTTCTATTTTTGACGAAAGTGTGAGTGATCACAGTGTGAGTGATCAAGTCTATTTTTAGACTGGCTGTCAAAAATAGAAAAGTCAAATATTATTATCTCACAATAATATTTGGACTATAAACTGTCTTATTCTCTTGGAGCACTTCAGTTCGAGCTACGGATGTGGAAAATGCAATTGCATGAAGGAAATACGTGGTTCTTATGGGTTAGTTGAATATTTTCATGCATGACTTCAGTTAGAACTCAAGTGAGTTGAGTTTAGTGGCTGGAGGTACAGTTGATGGAGTTGTGTTCAGTTTAGCTTTGTTAAACTGGTTGTATTTAGTCTAACTGGTGAATAGACTAGAGATGAGTTGGGTGAATTAGTTATTAATTAATTC
>APFE030586533.1:4884-18040 GCA_000404065.3 Pinus taeda
AACGAAGAGCGTGTAAAAAGGAAGAGCCTATATTTTTCATTAGTCTAGCACGATCCAATCACACCAGGTGGCCTAGAAGAAAAAGGGCTCCTTTTGCTCAGGAGGATGCTTTACACAGTGGGTCGCAACTACACCAGTTAAGTTAACACAAAAACATCTATGTGAAAGCCCTGTGATCTTGGGTAGTCCCTGCAATATGGGTTGTAACACTAGATCGAGATTTTATACTCATGCGTATGGGAATCCCATGAGAAGTGTCAATCAAAAACCCCTACATTGCTGGGTAGAGAAGACCAATATTTACCCCAACCATCTCGGTATCCCGAAGGAGGTCAGGAGGTCAATGTCATGCAAATTACTTCTAAGGAAATGAGAAGACATGGCAACATGAAGTAGGCAAATCTTAGTGACATAGATAGGACTCGGTAAATTCGATTACAATGTTGAATGCTAAAAATATAGGCATATGATGCATTGTGAAAGCATCAGAAATATTGTTGGATCATATCTTTTTTGTTAATGGTGATACCATATGCCCATATCATTAACACATAACATTATAATCGAGAAAACGATCACTTTGGTCAATAATCCAAGACACTTTCGATTTGAATTTTTTTATATTATGCAAACTTTGATCTCAAGGACAAAACCCTTTAGCGTGTTTTTGTTTTTAGATATTCCATTGTGTTGATTGAATGAATGTAAAAGTAAACTTGTTGTTGTAAATTAATGTTTCTTATTTAAAAGGAAATAATAATGTTTCTTGTTTAATGTTTATTGGTTAGGAGGTCAATGTCATGTGAATTATTTCCAAGGAAATGAGAAGACATGACAGCATGAAGTAGGCAAATCTTAGCAACATACATAGGACTTGGTAAATTCGATTATAATGTTGAATGCTAAAAATATAGGCATATGATGCGCTGTGAAAGCATCAGAAATCTTGTTGGATCATCTCTTTTTTGTTAATGGTGATACCATATGCCCATATCATTAACACATAACATTATAATCGAGAAAACGATCACTTTGGTCAATAATCCAAGACTTTTTTGATTTGAATTTTTTTATATTATGCAAACTTTTATCTCAAGCACAAAACCCTTTAGCATGTTTTATTTTTAGATATTCCATTGTGTTGACTGAATGAATGTAAAAGTAAACTTGTTGTTGTAAATTAATGTTTCTTATTTAAAAGGAAATAATAATGTTTCTTGTTTAATGTTTATTAAAGTTCATGTTCCTAGTTAAATTAATTTCATATTTTCATAATAAATTTTCCTCTACGCTCCCGTTCTCCCACACACATGCCATCCTTCACACATTCAACTATTGTCCCACACAATTAAGCATGTAAAAATTTTCAATCGTAAAGAGGTTAAAATGAAATAATACAAGATAAATGCACTAGCAACTCTTGTCTTTTTCTCAATGAGAGAGCACTTACCGAAGAAACACCCCAGAAGATTTGTATGTTTGTTTTGTTTCTATCAAATTTTGACAAAATCAACACACTAATGATTACTATAAAAAGATAAAATTTTAATACAGAGAAAACAGGAGAAAGAGCAAGGGGTTTCAGCTGCAAATGGCTATATATTTAAGTATCTTTGTTATTTCATTTTATTTAAGCAACAAGGCACTCATGAACAGGATCAATTCTATAAATATTGAATACTTTAAAGTCCTAGTTAAAAAAAATCTTGGGCATGTTTTATTTTTAGATATTCCATCATCTTAATTGAATGAATGTAAAAAGGATGTTTTTTTGTATTAGTCATTAATAGCTTCTAGTAAACTTGTTGTTGTAAATTAATGTTTATTAATTAATTATTATTAAAATTTCTATTTCTAGTTAAAATAATTTGGTGTTTGCAAAACAAAGTTTCCTTTTCACCCATGTTGTCTCCCACATACACCATCCTCTACACATTCAAATGTTGTGTTGCACAATTAAATCTGTAAAAACATTCAATGGAAAAGAGCTTAAAATGAAATTATACAAGACAAACCCACTAGCAACCCCTTCCTTTCTCCCAATATGTTAATTTTACATTAATCTATGTTATTTCAATTGCTTTAGCCCAATTCAATTGTTCAATTAGAAATATTTCAATAACAATTCAGACTTTTCAACAACCGATAGTAACTGAAGATAGAACAATAATGCAATGACATTAGGAGGCAATCAACACATCAACAAGAGACACCATATTTGGTCAATGACCAGAGAAAAACCCCACAAGGGTGGAAATCCTTTGTAATTATTCTTCTATTAGATTATCATAAAATGTTCAATGGGGATTACAATGAGCCCATACAAAAACATATAGCAATATCAACCAAACAATATCAGAAATATGAGCCCAACAACAATACTAATCAAAGTTAGCTTTCCCAATCTACAATCAACTGTAGTCAACTCTCAAACTAAAACCCTAGATACCAACAACATGGAGGAAGAGTTATGCATGCACTAGAGATGATCCAACTGCACAAATGAGCCTACTTGCCTATGGTTATAACAAAAAATTCCCCAACTCAACGCTGCCACTAGAAACGAAAAATTGTAATCACAAGTGTGAGCTTTAGACCCTCTAATTTTAGACATGTATGAACCAAATTCCATGAACTCACTTCAGACCTATGCAAACCAATTCAAAGAAGAGAGAAGAAGAAGATGCTTGATGATGATGTCCAAATGAGGGTCACTTTACTTCTATTTATAGGCTTCTAAGGGTGTCCAATTTCACTTTAGGGCCGGCCTAATCAAATGTGACATTATGGGCTTCACTTAAAAAGTACACTTTCCATTGTCCAATTCTAGTGCTTCAAATGTCAAAATTGGTACTCTCGAAAAGAGGAATCTAGTCCCATTATTGTAATTTGTCACTGAGATACTAAATTAACACTCCTTCTCAGTTAGGTAGAAATTCCAACTACATCATGTAATCATCATAGGTATCATGTCATCATATCATGTCTCGACTTTGCTCAACTCTATCTATAGAATCATTCTCAAATCCAAAGAAGAATAATCATCGAGAAGCATCAACTACCACCCTCTCATGACATTGAGGAAGGTCCTATGGGACGCTCTCACCTCATGTCACCTCGTAGGGAATATTACATCTTCCACCCTATGTTGAGTAATAGGCGAGATACAAGATCTCATCCATCCTATTGATTCTTGGTCTTCCCAACAATACCCCTCAATATTCATGTGGTAGAAAACCTTGCATCATAATAAAACTTGGGTGAGATACCTGACTTACCAAAGGTAAGGACCACACACCCCCAAGCCTTCGTAACCTATTGGCGAGACGAGGAGCTACAATCCCAACAAGACCAACTTGTGGGTATGATGAAAAACGAGGTATAATATACTAGACCAAGAAATGGAAGAAACATATTCCACCCTATAGGTGATATATAGGGGTGATACCCTATTGTGCATAGATCGCTCAACCCCAGGAACTCTACATCTCAATTCCTCACCCCGAGAGCTGAGGCAGGGGGAAGAGGTAGCTCATTGTCCTTAATTAGTGATTTCCCCTATCAGGAGTGGTCACATCCATCAGTCTAAGATTCTCTTTGAAGACCAACAACTTCCCTTTCAGAAAAGCCTTGGTGATAATATCTACAATCTACTCATCTGTCTATATGTGATGGAATCTGATGGATCCTCCCTACACCATGTCTTGAATGTAATGCTATTAGATATTTATGTTCTTGGACTTGTCATGAAACACAATATTTTTTTCTAGACATATCCCACTATTATTGTTCCAATATATCATTGTAGTGTCTAGGACCTAGTCAAACAAATTTCCAAAGAGTTTTATCAACCAAATTTCTTTGCAACTATCCATGATAGCAACAATATACTTTTCCTCTATGGTAATCAATTCTATAGACTTCTATTTCCTACTCATCCAAGATATCATGGAAGATCCCAGGTGAAAAAACATCTAGAAGTTCTCTTCCTTTAAACGACATTGCCTATTCAATCAATATCTGTATATCCATGTAGTCGAACATTTCTAGCAGAATATCTCAGACCAAGGGTGATCGTCCCATGAAAATATCTAAAAATGTGTTTAGTAGCATCCCAATGTGCATGTAGAGGTTGGGTCATGAATTGAATCAACATGTTTAGTGCATAACATATGTCCATACGAGTGTTCACTAAGAACATCAGAGCCCCAATAAATTGTTTGTACTCGGATGGATTCACCAAACCAAGTCCTGCAGATTTTCCACATAGCTTCTTGAAATTAATTTCCATAGGTGTGGTTAAGGACTTGCTTTCTATCACTCTAAATCTCTCTAAAATATTTACTGCATATTTTCCTTATGAAAGGAATATCTCACCAGGCCTTTGCCACACCTTGAGCCCTAGAAAGTTTTTCATAAGTCCAAGGTCCTTCATCTCGAATTTATAGGCTAGCTCCCTCTTACACTCGATCATCAAGGGCTCACTACCTGTTATAAATAGATTGTCAAAATATAAAACAAAAATCAATGGCATACCTTGGACCACTTTGAAGTAGAGGTTGGAGTTGGTGCCACTTCTTTTGAATCCAAGCTTCATCTGGTAACTATCTATGAAAGCGTACCATGCTTTGGGGGATTTCTTCAAACCATACAATGTCTTCTTCAACCTGCAAACATGTGTCTTTCAATCCTCTACTTCAAATCCTTCTGGCTACTAAACATAGGCTTCTTCTTGTAACATGTCATGAAGGAATGTTGTTTGCATGTCCATCTGATGAAGGGTCCATCCTTGACTTGTAGCAAGGAAAAATATCGAACAAATGGTGGTGTATCGAGCCACAAGAAAAAACATATCATCATAATATTCTCCCTCTTTCTAGGATAATCCTTGGGCCACGAACCTTCCCTTATATTTTTCAATGCTTCCATCAACTCCACGTTTGATCTTGAATAGCCATTTTGAAGTCACCACATATTTGCCCTTTGATCTTGGCACAACATTCCATATGTCATTCTTCATAATTGATTTGTATTCTTTGGCCACAACATCCTTTAAAACTTGTTCTTTCACATATCATTCAAAGGTGTGAGGCTCAGGTTGAATCATATTTCTTATATCTACAACATATCCCTCATAACTGCCTCACTTCTTTATTTCTATAAATGATCTCATGATGGGAATGTGTCTCTCGACATCCTGTAATGTATCATGAAGCCAAATTGGCCTCTTCCTCGAAGGAGGATCACATGTAGGAGTATCCAAGGGGTCCATGGGATCATCAATAAGGTCTCTCTCATATTCAGGCATGGAAGTACCTTCTATAATATCAATATCATCATTATTCTTCTTAGGAAGAGGAGGCAGAGGAAAGTCCCTTACTTTCTCAAGGGAAGCATCTTCATCGAACATTACATCCCTCCTAATTTCAACCTTCCTTTGACCAGGAATATATATTTTAAATGCTTTAGAATCTTCACATATCTAGCAAACATACCTTTTCTTCTTGTTTCTTCCAGTGTGTTTCCTTTCTCCTTTGACACATGAAAATATACAGAGGTGACTAACATCGGGCTTGAAACCAATGAATACATATTTAGGAGTCTTATTACCCAATTCTTAAGGAGTTACCCTATTTTGAACATATAAAACTACATTAGTAGCTTCTCCCCTAAGAAATTTTGGAAACTTTTGATCATGGAGCATGGCATAGATAGCTTATAAAATAGACACATTGTTTATTGCAACCACACCATTTTGTTCATGATTATAGGGCACAATATTCTCTGTATTGATGCCTTCCTTCTTGCAAAAATCTATGAATTCGTTGGAAATGTACTCTCTGCCATTGTGAGAATTGAAGATCTTAATTTTCTTCCATGTTTGATTTTTGACCAAAGCCTTGAAATTTTTGAAAAAAATTGAAGGCCTCATCCCTATGCTTCAAGTAATATATCCATGTCTTCCTTGAGAAATCATTAATAAAGATAATGTAATAAAAATGACCGCCAAGAGAGTGTATGGGAATCAAACCACATATGTCAAAATGAATGAGTTGGATGATGTCATTTGTCTTGTTCTCACTAGCAGGGAATGGTCCCCTTGTATTCTTTCTATTCTCACATCCAAGGCATAATCCATCATCTGGGGCTTAAAAATCAGGAATTCCAAAGACCAATTTCTTAAATTTCAGAAGGGCTTAATAGTGTATATGGGTCAATATTTAGTGCCACAACTAACCTTGATTATTAGTATCATGGACCAATGCTAGAAGAGGTATTCCATTAATTCTATAAAGTGCTTCAAATATAGATCCCATTGTGAATGCATCTCTCATAGGGGATCCCACTGGACAAGTACATACTTTTCCCTTGATGAAGGCAACCCTCATCCCTTTGTCTTCCAAAGAAAATATAGATATCAAATTCCTCATCAAACCTGGCATATGTATCACATCATGAATCAAAACAAATTCCCTAGAGTACAAAAAAATTTAATAGACGTAAATCCTTTAACGAGATGAGTGGAGTTGTCTCCAAGAATACTTTTCAAACTTGACTCCCTCTCCACCAAATTAGAGAGAACTTCTTGATACCCATATAAATGATGAGAGGCCCCACTATCAACCAACCAATTGTTCCAAGTATCCGAAGGAGAGGAAATAGAAAGTGTAGAAATAAGAATATATTTGGATTGATTAGCAACATTACTTTCATACCTGGTATTTCTTGACTTCTTTTGAGGACGGTGGTCTCCTTCATGATCACTTGGAGCATCTCTTCTTATTATTTTGTCTCTTCCATTTCAATCATTATCATTTCCTCTTCTTCGATTACTAAACTTGTTATTGTTGCTTCTAGTATTGTAGCATGGACCATTGTTCTTCTCTGGGAAATCTTGAGCATAGTGGCCTTTCTTGTGAGAATTGCAACATTCAATTTGTGATGCTTATTTTTCATTCCTTCTCTTTTAATTTCGAGGAGGAGGCTTCCTTGAATTTGATGGACTTCATTTGCCATTCTTTTTCTTGTTATGAGTGACAAATGCAACAATCTCTCCTTCTTCATGCTTTTGTATCCTAGCTCTAGAAACCATCTTGGATTCTTCTTGAGTGAGTTTTCCAACAAGATTATCAAATGATGGGAGAACATTGTTATTTCTTATAGTGGTAATGAAGGTTTCCAAAATAGGAGGGAGACCTCTAAGGGTCATAATCACTAATTCCCTGTCATGCACGGTTTCCCCGACTTTCTGTAGTTGAACTCTAAGATGAGATATCCTCATAATGTAGGATTGCATGAACTTTCCTTGATTCATGTTCATATATTTGAGTTAATCTTTCAAAGATATGATTTCATAAAAAATGTTGAATTCATACATGTCAACAAACTTATCATACATATCCTTAGACTTTTAAAATTCCCAACATAAACAAGTAAATGATCTTGTAAACTATTAACTATAATTTTCTTTTCTTTTAATTCACCTTTCTTGTACTTGTTCTGTGTAGCAGTGGAAGCATTCTCTGGACACTTAGGTACTTTTCATTGTATGTATTCCCAAGCCTAATTGTCTTCAACTATGATTTCCTACCTAATATTCCAAGCAACAAAGTTATATGGGTCACCCAACTTCCCGTTTCCCTTGAAGAAAGAGGAAGACATCTTGACTTGATTAGATAGGCTGCTTCAAATTTTCAAAGATGACATCTCTAGCTCGTCTCCTTTGGGCCTGTCCTTCATCTTAGCTCTAACACTATGTTAATTTTACACTTCCCTATGTTGTTTCAATTACTTTAGCCCAATTCAATTGTTCAATTAGAAATCTTTTAATAATAATTAATACTTTTCAACAATAGATAGTAACTGAAGTTAGAATAGTAATGTAATGACAATAGGAGACAATCAACACATTAACAAGAGACACCAGATTTGGTCAATGATCAAGGAAAAAACCTTAAGTGGAAAAACCCTTCGTAATTCTTCTTCTATTAGATTGTCATAAAATGTTTAGAAAAGAGTACAACGAGCTCATACAAAAATATTCAACAATGTTAACCAAACAATATCATAAATATGATCCCAATAGAAATCCTTATCAGAGTTAGCTTTCCCAATCCACGGTCAACTACAGTTAACTGCAGTCAACTATCAAACTGAAACCGTAGATCCCAATCGCATGGAGGAAGAGTTATGGATTCATTTGAGATGTTCCAACCACATGGATGAGCCTGTGTGACTGCAATTATAGCCGAAAATTCCCTGAGTCAACCCTACAACTATAATGCCCCTTAATAATAATAATAATAATTAATAATTTTAAAAAATAATAATAATATTAATATACAAGCGAATAAATAATAATAAAAAAATAATAATATTAAATAAATAATAATAATGAAGAGAATATAATAAGAGTAAACAAATAAAAAAAATAGTAAAATAATAAATTGGAGTTCTAAATAAATATATATAAAAGTAAACTATAAAAATAGTAAAAATAAGTAAAGTAAGCAAAAAGTAATATAAAATAAAAAGGATTTAAATTAAGAGAAATATTGAATTAAGTAAAACTTAAAACAAAGAAATAAAAGTTGCATGTTAAAACATGGATTGTGTGCATGTGGATCCCTTCCCAATTCCTTTCCATTTTTGGAATAGTTTGTTCTATTTAATGGATGAAGAGGGAATGCGATGATTATTCGTTTGGAGAAGAGTGTTGAGAGACAAAGGAAACCTTGGCAATAGTACATTGATTAAGGGCTCGAGGGTGGCTAATTGTAGAAAGATTATGTGCAGTTGAGCCTATGGTTGGGTGGCGAGTATCCTCAAAACTTTGTTGCAGTTAGCAGGATTCAAATAACATTCAACACTGAAATCACAAGTAAGGAATATCATCGATACAGGTAAGTTATTTATGCTCATTTTTTTCAAAATTATATGATAATTTGTTGAATAGTTGTGTCTTGATTATAAATCACATAAATTGATGTAATTAGTTGCATATTTAATTTTGGTTCATTACATATGGTATCAAAGCACATGCTCCAACTCATTATGGCCTCTGGTATTTCTTCAATATGAAATTGTTGGATATTGTTATAATTTAAAAAAAAAAAAGTCGCAATATATAAATATAACAATTTTTTTGTGGTTGGCACCTGCTCAAAATATATATTATTAAGAAAAATGGCATCTTTCCATCCACACACACACACACACACACAACACACACCATATATATATATATATTAATTAAACATTTATTTAAAGTTAGAAAATATGTAAAATTTTTGATAATTTCTTCCGTGAATAAATATTTATAGTATAAAAAGACAATAACAACTTTATAAGATATAGAATTTATTAAGTTAATTATTTATAAGTAATGAGTAACCAAAATTTATTTGGGACTTTATGATTTATTTTGGCTATAACTATTTTCTCTTCTTTTTTTTTTATTATATTGGAATTTGTTTATATTAACTAATTTTAGTATTTCTAGTCACTCTTGTTTTTAGTAGATTAACTAGGACTCTCTTCCGACCACAGGTAGCTTCCCAAACAATAGTTTGACATCACGATAATAACTGAGCATGTAGTTTATGTGATGGATGATAGATAAACATGTATGTTAGATCACCTTCAGTTTCTCTAGATCCATCTTTGCCTGATTTCCAATAGGCCCATTCCAACATTTGAATCTTGGAAAAAATCTAACTCGAGACTCTTAACACCAACCGTGTAATTAATAATTTAGTCAATCCCATCACTATTGCATCAACTAAAGACAAGTCCACTAAAATAAAAAATACTTAGCTACATTAGGTTAACATCCATGTATGACATGAATTTTAACATATAACTTGGTTTCCCTTTAACTCTAGATTCTTCCACAAGTTAAAAGGGTGTGGGAAATGTGCATATTGAAGTTATTCTTACGACAATCAATTTGGCTACATGTAAACAAAACCATGTGCTCAATTGCGAAACTAAGTGTCAACCAATTTCAGGTAACAACCCATGATAGCTAAATTGTAATAGAGTTAATGAATGCCAAGAGACCGTGACTCAAGGAACGCATCACCTTTAAAAGGTTACGACACTATAAAATACCGCTTTCAACGCTTAATCTCATACACAAAATACTCTTGAACTCGAGACATCCGCAAATGACATTGCAATGGAAACCACAAATTACGACTTCAAAGTGGCAATTTTTGTTAAAAAAAGATTAAACAAACACTAGGTGTTATTATCCCACTCAAATTTAATTTATGTTATGTAAGGATCACTCATTAAAAAAATATATATACTTCCTTAAATAGTTATGACACAGATGAGTGGAGATGAAATTTTGTATTAACAAGTGAGCTAAATGACTTTATATATTTGAGAATTGGTTTGAAATAATAAACTTATAAGAATTGGTTGGTTTTAAATAGTTAGATGACTTATTATTTCAAATATAGTTAATTGTATTTTGTATAGCACTAGAACTTCTCTTACTTACATTCTCATAACTTTAAAAGTGTTTTGATTCATAAGAATTACTTTCAAAATAGTGCAATGATAAAAATATAGGAGAGGAGATGGCATGCATGATGGTATTGTGGTGTAACTCTATATAGTACATATATAGAATTCCTTAAGAGTGAACTTGAGGATTGTCAAAAGTCAGCCAATGTTGAGGTAAAACCATGTCTAGTGAGTGAAGATAAAAGGGATAAAATATGATTGATTGATATATTGATTGGTCAACCTTGCTTCAAGGACGTCATCTCTTAAAGAAGGGAAGAATGAAAGAAAATCCTAACGATGGACATCAAGACAAGGTCATTAGATACGAAGAGATATATAATCATATAATATGCTCAGCTAGTTGAGGTAATTTGAGAAAGTACATAAGACATTAGCTATTAATGCAAGATATGAAGAAATTATAAGTGGTCAAATTGAGAGAATAGTAGTACAATTCATTGAAGATGCACAATAATTGCACTCAAAACAAGAAGGAAATATAATTTAAGATAGTGTGCAATTAAGTTGGTAGAATAATAAATATATTATTAGAATGAGATAATGGAATATTAAGTAAGAGATAACCATTTTAAGGAAGGAAGGAAAGTTTCTAGGTTGATTTCAATATTAGCAATGCAAATTGGTAAAGTTACCCTATCTAATAAAAGAAAAGGTGGAACTTGTGATTTTTATAATGAAGATAACAAATCAGAGCCCTTGGAACTATGACCAACGTAGAATGAGCAAATGATTAAAATGAGTAATAGATATATACTTAAGGTAACTAAGTGGGAATTTCACAAACAAGTAAAATAAGTCAACCATAAGAAATAGCTATCATATAACATAACTGAAGATTTTGATTTATGAATAATTAGGTTGAAATAACTTATCACTCTTGAGATATTCCATGAGTAAATATCCCTGTGGAAAATGGTTGTGGAACCGTAGAAGTATTTCCCTATAAGAACACGATAAGAATAAATGTCAACTCTAAATAAGGATGATTCCTAACAAGATATAAATATAGTGAATCGATCAATGAAGTTAAATGATCATGATAATGATGATGGTCATTTTAAGGAATTCTAGGAAGTATGCCAACATTAGGTTATAGAGGTAATCAACCCATGAGTGGATTGACAATTTAATTAGACTTCATATAGGATAACTTATCAATGTCGTGTCATTAGTATTTAAAGAAGTTATTGCCCGCCACATTAGGCATAAAATCTTTTGTGGATGATAATGTTAGTAGTGATTCCAAGTGCTTTAGATTTTAAATTAAAGATGGTATTTGGCAAGTCAAAATTTAAGGGGAAGAATTCCTAGTCAAACTTGATTAAAGGTGAGTATGTGATAAGAAAATATTTTTAGTGTGAACAAAAATAATGATCAAGTTATGGGTAAATAACCAAGGATCAACCTTCCCTTGTGCAAGTGGATTAAGCATCACAAAATAATTAACTAATGATGACCTAATGTTTCTGTGTCATTACGTAGAATGGTACTAGAATGAATAAGAAAAAATGTATAATGATCATGGAATTTTAATTTTAATATGGATGAATTTCACTAAATTTCTTTGGGAAAGGAAGAACACATGACTAGAGGTTAAGGCTCAAGATGATGAGGCTCTTTTGAAGCTTAATGATGTACTTAAATGATTATACTTATTGTGTAAATAGTCAACTTCCTAGTTGAAAGAATAATAAATGATTCTTGAAAATTAATTGGTATCTTGATGAAAACATGCCATGAATATAATTGATGAGATAACCTAGATCCTAAATGGATGTTAGATAATCATATTTTATAATTGGTATTCATTGTTTATATAAACAAATAAAATTGATCTTTCTGATGAACCATGATAAAAATTCTTATAGTGTATTATTGTTCTGTATATGATAAGTATTGAGTTGATTCTCATATTAATGACGTTTCATGATGTGGTGGTATGTGGTAAATGGATATAGTTCTGATGAGAGGCTAAAGATGTATATGTGGTGCTTATTTATTTATTTGTTATGATAATGATGTTGTATATTCATGATGGATATGATATGCATAGGGATTATGATGTATATTGACATTAGGTTCATTTATTATGCAGTGCCATGATATATCTTTGTTGCATACATGTTGATGTTATAACTTATAAGGGCATTTTATGATGTAAAGCATGGGGTAATCACATTCAGATTTTATGACATGCATGAGCATGTAGTTCTTTACTATTATGACATGCATGAGCATGTGTATGTAGATGACATTATTTTTGGCAGCAATGAAGAAGAGATGAGTCAAAACTTTGCCTTGATCATGCAGAAAGAATTTGAAATGTCCTTGCTGGGAGAACTAACATATTTTCTTGGTTTGCAAATCCAACAAAAAGAAGGAGGAATTTTTTTATCTCAAACCAAGTATCTCAAACAGATATTGAAGAAATATGGCATGGAAGATGAAAAACCAGTGTGTACACCCATGGTCACAGGATGCAGTCTCAGTGCAAATGATGAATCTGCAGCAGTACATCAACCAACCTACAGATCTATGATTGGAAGTTTACTTTATTTGACAGGTACCCGACCAGACATCATGCATGCAGTTGGAATCGTTGGAAGATTTCAGGCAA
>APFE030586538.1:0-20760 GCA_000404065.3 Pinus taeda
GTGTACTTGAAGAAGCCAAGTACACATCCCCACCTTCATCTGAGGTGGTTTTCGCCTCTGCAAAAGGAGCATCATCAGATCCCTTTCCTTTATCAGGAGCATTAGATTTACACTCCCTTCTGAAGTGCCCTTCCTTTCCGCATTTCCAGCACACCACCTTTGTAGGTTTTCCTGGAGATTTAGATCTCCCTCTAGATTTAGATCTCCCACTCGATGACTTATTTTTTGTTTCTGTTCTGGGACCGTCCTCGTACAGACAAGGCATCACCATTCTGGTTGTCCATATTTTTCCGTCTCATCTCCTCCGTCAGCAAGGCTGAGACTATTTCATCAAACTGCAAATCAGTTGCATTGCTACCTATTGCAATAACCAGACTATCCCACGAGTCTGGTAGAGAACACAACAAACTGATGCACTTATCTTCATCTGAAATTTTAATATCAACAGATAATAACTGACTTACCACAGTATTAAACTCATTCAGATGCTCTGTCACCGAGTCTCCATCTTTCATCCTCAGGTTATACAGCTTTTTCCACAGGAACAGTTTATTCACCAGAGACTTAGATTGGTACAAAGTCCCTAACTTGTCCCATAAAAGCCTTCGCCGTAGCTTCCCCTGATACATTCAACAATACTGAATCTGAGACACACAATCGTATTGTGCTCTTTGCCTTCCGATCCAACTTCTTCCATTCTTCATCGGTCACTCCCGTTGGTTTAGTACCCGGATCTCCCGCGATCCACTGATCTTTATCCACCAACAGATCCTCCATCTTGAGTTTCCACAACTCAAAACTCTGACCATTGAACTTCTCAATCTCTATCTTTCCGTTTCTCGCCATCTTCTTTCACCACCAGAATCGATCTCGCAGATCTCCCACTGAACAGGTCTACCACAGGCCCGAGCGAAACCCTCAGCACAAAGGTGTCCCCGAAGCCAAAACAGTCTTCTGATACCAAATTAGGTTTTTAACCTCGTAACAGAAATTACCTGCATACCAATTCTAAATCACATGAAAAATAAAAATGCGAGAGCATAACACATAAAACACATATACACAGAGATTTCCCACTGGATCCCAAAACCGGACTACCAGCTTGATTTTTCATTATGTTCCTTTCAATGTTACAATACATATTTATACATGCCGAAGCATCCAATACCATGGACCGAAAAACCATCACGTCCAATACCATGGACCAAAAAACCATCGATCCAATACCATGGACCGAAAACCATCGCGTCCAAAAAACATGTGCGAAAATCATGCACAAAACCATAGGTGGGTCCGCCCAACCTAACATAGAGTCCAAAACCAAAATTTTTCGGGGCGTTGCCCCGGACCCCATAAAGTGGGGTTACGGGTACCCCTCAAACCCCCTGTTAACTATGTGGAAAGAATATAACACAACCCAATAATGTGTGTATTTTTTTTTCCTGTTTTCATTGGCATGGGTTTTCCAGGTGTGATGGTGCTTTATTACTTTCATTTACATTTGTGGATAGTCATGGTGTGATGGGGTTCCCTTAATTGGTTGAGATTTTGGTTTCTGGATTGTGTTGGAACTGAGTGATGTGCTCTTAGGAAAATTCCAAATAGTTGGGGATGGAGGTGGTTTAATCTCTTGGAAGCCCTTTACAGGTGGGTGGAGACAAGAAAACTCCTCAAGGTAATGGTGAAGAAATTTTGAGGCGTCCAAGATTGTTGTGGGCTTAGTGATCTCTTGACTAGTTTTAGTGGGATCACGGTAGCTTGAGGGTGGAGGTAGTTTAATCTCCAGGAAGCCCTAGTTGTTTATGCATTAGTTTTATTATGTGGTCTGTTGACCAATTTTGGTGAGATCACGGGAGCATGAGAGTGGAGGTGGTTTAATCTTTAGGAAGCCCTTGTTTTTTATGTCTTGAGTCTGACATTCATGCTTGGAATATGGCATGAGGGTGATTGGTTGAAAGAAATATTTGGTTCAATCCAATATATAGTCAAGTGGTATGTGGAAGTCCCTAACTTGGTTGGATTTTTCACATGTTAATAAGATCTATTTTCCTATTGTATTTTATTAGTACATGTAGTTTTTATTATGTGGCTTTGATGGTTGTTCTATCATGGTTATTATTCCAATTATATGTTGGTTATAAGCATGGTTCCATAATAGGTTCTAGCTTTGTTTATTGATATGTTTGATTTGTTGATGAATGGTTAATGAATGCATGAGCTAAAAAATGTTATTGCAACTATTATGAGAGGGAATTAAACCTTCTTAGTGATTCTTAGATAAGTTTTAGACCCTTATGCTCAAATATGCATTCATGACCTATAGATTACATGTTCACCATGTGTTTAATGAAATTACTATCATGGTTAGACCTTGTTAGGACAAGTCTTTAATCAAAATTTGTATGAATGGAATTGTCTTGATGTTTTCTATCATTCTAGAAAGTCTCACTGATTTCTACATAGTGGTCTAGAGGCTAGCCTGAAATGGTGACTCAGAATCTAGGACCCTATGAACTGGAATTTTTGGACCATACCTGCACCTTGGTATGTTTATGCATGCGTTTGGAGGCCTATAACCACATGAATTCCTTTTCATGCATGTGTTTGGGAGCCTTGAGCACTTAAATAGAAATCTAGCTCAATGTTTGGGCACTGGGACTAGTTGTTTAGCTCTTGGGTGTCTGGTAGCTCTTGAGGAAGGTCAATAAGGTTTCAGTTTGTTGACTCCACTTCCTTAATCATAACTAAAAGGTTGGGTAATCTCATAGTATTCCTCAACTCATGTTTACCAAGGTAGGACAATTAAGTTGGGAAAATGTGGGAGGGATGGTTACATTGGTATTAGAGCATGGTTCAAATACTTGGACTGAATGGGAAGAATGTGTTTTTCATGCATTCATGTTAGTGTTTGTATGGTTTTTATGCATGAATTTTCATGGTTATGGTTTTCGTACATGAGATCATGGTATGTAGTTGGTATTATAATGCATGATGTCATTATATTTATATGATTATGTATATACATGTATCATGTTAATCTGGATGGATTTTGCAGACGAGATAGACTCCCCTCAACTTCACTGAGGTATGTTGATTATGTTTATATTTGGTTTATGTGACATGGTGTTTTTGTAAAAAGAAGAGGATCAGAGATGACTAGAAAAATGGTGGAGTATAGTTCATGAGACTCTCCTTACTGATCAAATGAGTAGCCAAGAGATGGGTACTATCTTGACATGGTAGACACTTTGAGAGGTCTAAAGTCAAAGATTAGAAGTTGTAAGGTAGATAATGATGTAATCATTCAGCCACAGGAATGACTCTTCAGGGCATAGGAGAAATAAATAGAGGTTAATGTAGTTATCCTTCAGATTTTGCCAGACTTGCAGAGAAAGAGACAACAACATATCAGTTATTGAAAGGAGTACATGACTAATGGGGCATATGGTAGTAGGTCTCATGGTGGGCACAGGTTGGACAGAGATGACACAGTCATAGATGGTAGGTTCTTGGATACACATGATAGGAGAGGTAGTGAATATGGGTTATGTTATAGTTTTGGTTCAACCAGATATCATGTTCATCATTGATATAATCCTTATAGGAGGAGTGACGGGGATATTTTTGGATGAGTTCAAGAAATCCAAGCCACCTATGTTTGATGGAGAAATGAAGAAACTAAAAGATGCAAAGGAATGGTTACATGGCATGGAGAAGCTCTTTGAGTTGCATGACTATACAGAGAACATGAAAGCTAGGATAGTTATTTTCAGCCTCACATGGAAATAAGACATTTGGTGGGAAGATGTGAAGCGTGTCACATACATCAAGATAGAGGAGCTAAGTTGGAATGAATTTAAGAGACTCTTGACGAGGACATACTTGTCATAGTGGGATAGGTGGGTGGCCACCAAAATCCACCTGGATCATTCCTCCCCCCTTAGGAAGCAATGGTTCGCATTGCATTGAGTTCTTCCATCTAGTGAACTTGGTCCTTGGTGAGTTGTTATGCAATCTCTAACGTGTCTAGTAATGGTGAGAAGCATGGTAGATGGCATTCCATATTGAACACTCGGTGCAAGAAAAGGAATGGAGGAATGTTTTGCTCCAAAGCATTGTTTCCCATAGCCTTGGTAATGTTGTAAGGACCATGTCGGAGTTGTTTGAGGTTTTGATGGGCTCTTGTAAGGTGTTCTTTTTGCAGACGTAACCAAACTTTGTCGCCCACCTGAAAATTTTGTGGTACCCCTATGGGTGAGGAGAAGTTTTTCCTGTGTTCTGTCATGACTGTATCCCTTTGTTGTTGTTGTTGTGTGGAGGAACCATTTGCGGGGGTCATGGATGTGGCAACGATCTTCCCCTTACTTTGGGATTGAACTAGACAGAAAATGAATTTCCTAGTTTGGGAGACGATCTTGCTACATTTTTTAGCAGAGATCAAAGATGTGGCGGTAGGCGGGGCTACCTTTAGTATCATGTATAATGAATTCCCAAAGAAATAATGACAGTGCGAGGCCTTGACTCATACACAACATGTCACCTCCATAAGAATGGTTGGCCTAATAGTGCATCACAAACATCTAGAGGTGCAACATCACATAATACCTCGTCTGTGAAGGGTTTGATGCTGTAGGGAAGGCAGCACTACTGTCAAACTTGGTCATCTCATCCTTGGTGAAGCCACCCAATACTATATAGCTGCAGTTATGGTGTAGTCAGTAGGCCCAACTGCTTCATGACCTCTGCTGAAATGAGGTTCTTTTGGCTGCCACTGTCGACAATGAATTTTAGTGTTGAACCCTTCACCCACATCTATGAGTGGAAAAGACGCTCCCCCTCCTCTAGTTCTTTAGGCTCATTCTTCTAGATCATCGCAATGGCGAGCTCTGCATCAATGATCTGCTTCCCTTTGCCATTCCCCTTGCTGGGTTCTGACTTAGGGTCAGAACATGCATCTAATTCTGAAGCCTTCAACTTGGCCACTAGTGACTACTTGGTCCGACACTCACTTGTGTTGTGAGTGGGCCTCATGGAACTCACATCACTTCCATGTGTCCTTCTTCAACTTCGTGGTGTTTTTCTTTTGTTACACCTTCAACGAGTTGTCTTAGGTTGCCCCGTCTTGGCTTTGTCTTAGGTTCTACGATTTGGGAAGCCTTTCCCTTGCTTCGAATTCACAGCTCCAAAGTCTCGGTTCTTTTGTTTGAACTTCTGCTTGATTTTGACAGCGTATCAGTACACCGTGTCGAGTGACGAGATGTTCAAGAACTCCATCTCTTCCTATATGTATCTATGTAGGCAGTCATGGTACTTGAGTACCAAATGCAGCTCAGAGTCCTTGATACCCAACTGTGTGCGAAGGGTATGAAAAATGTTTGTGAACTCTAGAACATCTTGGTCCCTTCCCTGCCGCAGCGTGGTCCTTTTTATGTATTTGTCCTCATAGATTTTGACAAGGTAGTACTACTCCTTGATGGCATCCCAGAAGGAATTCCAAGTGGGTGTGAGTGAAAATAGTGAGCCTGTAGTTTCATCCTTCTACTCGCAATAGGTTTCCCACCAGTCATTGACGTGGGGGGCTTCTTTGAGAAGAACAAAAACAATCTTTTCCCAACTAGAAAAATCATGAACGGAAAAATAATCCTCTAGTAGATTTAACCATTTATATATGACATCTGTGTCTATCTGGCCCTTAAATATGGGGATTTCAAAATTAACTTGTACCTTAAATGGTGTGGCATTTCCATAGTAGCTATTGGAAGTCGATGTGTTGCCCCTGGGTAGCCGCTGAAGGATATGGGAAAACCTATCCATCATCGCATTCCTTTGTCACTAAAGGGCTTCTTTGAGCAAGATTTTGATAGGATCTCCTACCCCCTCATCTTTCTTTTCATCCGCCATGGGAGGCCATCGAGATTTCTGAGGCTAGTCTTGCAAAGGTTCGACCAGTTCAAGCCCTAACTCCTTATATCTCGACCTCGTTGGGGACATGCAAAGAAAAAGAGAGAAAAAACGGACACCTATGATACCACTAATCCAGATTTAAATAGGAATGCAACAAATTACAGAGATAATCATAAAAATAGAGATGCAGTAGAAATAATACTTCATTTCATTACTGTAAAATACTGAAATATGCTTACAAACAGAAATGGAAGTAATCCAAATAGGGCGATGGTAGCTTATCTCTGAGAAGAGATGTGGCGTATACATGCATATAAACTAATTTATAATGAGGCTTGAATGCCTGTTTATTGTTGAGAAACAATGGAAAACCCTAAACATCAAAAAACCTAACCCTAGAAGATGAAACACCAAACTGTGGGCCCCGTTTGGGTAAATTGATACATCAACTTCCTAGGGTCATAACTTTGGCATCTAATCTCATTTGACACGTACATTAGCTCATTAGAAATATCTATCTGAGGACTATAACTTTGGGAAGAGAAACATCGGTATATGACCATTGTTGCTCCCAGTTTTCCCAAAAAATGTCGTTTAGGGCCTCAAAACGGCTCCGAAAATTCAGGACTCGAAAAACTGCTAAAAATAGTAAATTGTACTACAAATAAGGAAACTGAAAAAATTGGCAAATAGTTGTGGGGGTCCAAGTGGGATAAATGGGTGTCCACCAACATCCACTTGGATCATTCCTCCCCCCTTAGGAAGTAATGGTCCCCATTGTGTTGAGTACCTCCACCTGCTGAACTTGGTCCTTGGTGAGTTGTTACACAATCTCTGATGTGTCTAATAATGGTGAGAAGCATGGTAGAGGGCATTCCATATTGAACACTCGGTGCAAGAGAAGGAATGGAGGAATTTTGTGCTCTAAAGCATTGTTTCCCATAGCCTTGGCAATGCTGTAAGGACAATGTCAGAGTAGTCTGAGCTTTTGATGGGCTCTTGTAAGGCGTTCTTTCTGCAGATGTAACCAAACTTTGTTGCACACTTGAAACTTGTGTGGTACCCCTGTGGGTGAGGAGAAGCTGTTCCTATGTTCTGTCATGACTGTATCCCTTTGTTATTGTTGTTGCATGGAGGAACCCTTCACGGGTTCATGGATGTGGCAACGATCTTCCCCTTACTTTGGGAGCAAACCAGATGGAAAATGAATTTCCTAGTCTAGGAGACGATCTTGCTACATTTCTTAGTAGAGATCAAATATGTGGCGGTAGCTGAGGCTACCTCTGGTATCTTGTATAATGAATTACCCAAAGAAATAATGACAATGCGAGGCCTTGACTCATACACAACATGTCATCTCCATAAGTATGGTTGGCCTAATAGTACATCACAAACATCCAGAGGTGCAACATCACAGAATACCTCATCTATGAAGGGTTTGATGCTGTAGGGAAGGTGGCACTACTGTCGACATCAGAGATCTCGTCCTTTGTGAAGCCACCCAATACTTTATAGCTGCAGTTGTGTGTAGTCAGTAGGCCCAACCGCTTCATGACCTCTACTGAAATAAGGTTCTTTTGGCTGCCACTATCGATAATGAACTGCAGTGGCGAACCTTTCACCCACATTTGTGAGTGGAAAAGACTCTCCCCCTCCTCTAGATCTTCGGGCTCATTCTTCTGGTTCTTCAAAGTGGCAACAATGGCATTGGGCTCTACATAAATGATCTACTTCCCTTTGCCATTCCCTTTGTTTGGTTCTAACTCAAGTTTGGAACATGCATCTAATTCTGAAGCCTTGAACTCGGCCACCAGTGACTGCTTGGTTCGACACTCACTTGTGTTGTGAATGGGGCTCTTATGGAAGTCACACCACTTCCCTATGTCCTTCTTCGACTTCGTGGTGTTGTTCTTTTCTTGCAGCTTCGACGGGTTGCCTTGGGTTGCCCTATCTTGGCTTTGTCCTTAGTTCTACGATTTGGGGAAGCCTTTCCCTTGCTTCAGATTCATAGATCCAAAGTCCCGCTTCTTTTGTTTGAACTTCTGCTCGATTTTGACAGTGTATCGGTATGTCATGCCGAGCGAGGAGATGTTCCTAAACTTTATCTCTTCTTGGATGTATCTGTGTAGGCAGCCACGGTACTTGAGTACCAAATGCAGCTCAGAGTCCTTGATACCCAATTGTGTGCAAAGGGTATAAAAAATGTTTGTGAACTCTGGAACATCTTGGTCCCTTCTCTACCACAGCGTGGTCCATTTTATGTATTTGTCATCATAGCTTTTGACAAGGTAGTACTACTCCTTGATGGAATCTCGGAAGGAATTCCAAGTGGGTGTGATTGAAAATAGTGATCCCGTAGTTTCATCCTTCTTCTCACAGTAGGTTTCCCAACAATCCTTGATGTTGGGGGCTGCTTTGAGAAGAGCGAAAACAATCTTTTCCCAACTGGAAAAATCATGAACAGAAAAATAACCCTCTAGGAGATTTGACCATTTATCAACGACATCTGCGTCTATCTGACCCTCGAATATGGGGATTTCAAAATTAACTTGTACCTTAAATGGTGTGGCATTTCTAGAGTAGCTGGAAGTCGACATGTCACCCCTAGATAGTTGCTAAAGGGTCTGGGCAAAGCTATCCATCATCGCATTCCTTTGTCTCTTGAAGGCTTCTTCGAGCAAGATTTTAATAGGATCTCCTATCCCCTCGTCTTTCTTTTCATCCGCCATGGGGGGCCATCAGGATTTGTGAGGCTGGTCTTGTAAAGGTTCGACCAGTTCAAACCCTCACTACTTATATCCCGACCTCGTTGGGGACATGCAAAGAAAAACAGAGAAAAAACAAACCCCTTTGATACCACTGATTCGGATTTAAACAGGAATGCAGCAAATTACAGAGATAACCATAAACACAGATATGCAATGGAAATAATACTTCATTTCATTACTGTAAAATACTGAAATACGCTTACAAATAGAAATATAAATAAACCATCTAGGGCAATGGTAGCTTACCTCTGAGAAGAGATGTGGTGGCTACATGCCTCTGAATTGAGTTACAATGATGGTCAAACGCCTATTTATTGTTGAGAAATAATGGAAAACCCTAAACATCCAAAAACCTAACCCTAGAAGATGAAACACCAAACTATGGGCCCCGTTTAGGTAAATTGGTACATCAAATTCTCGGGGTCGTAACTTTGGCATCCAATCTCCATTTGACGCATACATTAGCTCGTTAGAAATATCTATCCAAGGACTATAACTTAGGTCATAGACTGATTTTGCTCCTATTTTTCCCAAAAAATGTTGTTTAGGGCCTCAAAATGGCTCCAGAAGTTCAGGACCCAAAAAATTGCTAAAAATAGTAAATTGTGCTACAAATAACGGAACTGGAAAACTGATAGAAACAATTGTGGGGGTCCAAGTGGGATAGGTGGGTGGGCACCAACATCCACCTGGATCAACATCACTGTGCACAAGCTCTAATATATGTTCCACCCCCTTACCATTAGATGGGAAACTCACTCGATTTTGCTTCCCATATACACAATTTTCACAGAAATCAAAATCCAAAGAGTTATTAGTAATACCTTATACCATATCTTTACCATGAAGTATTCTAAGGCCCTTCTCTCAAATATATCCAAGCCTTTGATGCCATAACATGGTATTTTCTCTAGAGACCACTAAATTTTCTACTCCACTTTCAGGAACCACACAACTGTTGCACCCATCAGTAAAAGTGCTACCTTGCATCATGTACAGAGTTCCAATCCAAAATCCCCGCACCAATACCAGTGCTCCCTCAAACATCTTGTAGGTATCCTTCTTGAACATTGTTTTTACACCTGCATCATCCAACTTGCTCACAGAAATCAAATTTCTGGCCAATGCAATAATATGCAGAACTCCTGGAAAGGTTCTAATCATTACACCTTGCAAATTCAACTTAACTTTTCTGCAGCCAATGATTTTAGCCTTCTTGTCATACCCCAAGAAGACATCACCACCATCATATTTCTCATACTCACAGAACCACTCTCTATGGGGAGTGAAGTGAAAGGATGCACTTGAGTCAATCAACCATGCCTCATGATCTACATGTGTACTTGAAGAAGCCAAGTACACATCGCCACCTTCATCTGAGGTGGTTTTTGCCTCTGTAGAAGGAGCATTACTGTTGGGTCCCTATAATACTAGTGATTACCCCATTACTATGGTAGTTGTACCCCTTATTAATATTGTTGTGCCCCTATTGCCCCCATATTGTTATTACTGTGCCCCATAGAATCCCCCTATTGTTATTTTTGTGGCTTTATATTATTATTGTTAGGTCGGTTGGGTTATATTGTGACTCCTTAGACTCAAATATATAGAAAGGAGGTTTTGTCATTTGTATCATCCAAGAATTATTCATTTATGTAATGTAAAGGAGGCTTCCCCCTCGAAGAGGCTGAATTCTAAGGCGTCGATCTATCTTTTCTATCTTTTCTTGAGCTGGTTTCATAACATTTGGTATCAGAGCTTTGGATTCTAGGGTTTCGCTGCTCCAAACAGGTCATCGTGGCATTTTCGCTATACCATTGTTTATGTGATGTTTTATAAGACAAAAAAAAAAACCCATTTGAGAAGAAATCGTGCTGAACCTTGGATCCAAATTTCAGAGCTTGTTACACGATATTTGCGGAGATATGATCTGAGGAAGTTGGTCTTTTTGCAGACTCCTGAATTGCATTCAAAACAGGTGACCTGGGGAAAATCATCATAACTTTCTCTCTGAGCATCGGATTGAAATTTCGTAAGAAGTTACAGAACGAGAACGGATTGTAGCTTCTTGTGTGAAGTTTTCAGATCCAAAGGTCGAAACAGTGACTCGTGGCACGTCGTACAAGTTCTCTCTACTGAACTAGTCTATAATCAAGTCACTGTGGGAGATTTCGCATAACGCTTCCTTGGAGAATCCAATTTGGGTCAGACTTGTGGCATTGGAAATAGGACACAGAGGGATACTACAGGTCACAAATTCAGAACTAGATGATTGGAAAGTACAGAGATACATCAGAGACAATATCGAGCTCCTACAAAGTGAAAAAAGGTGTGTAGATTTTCTTAAATTTTTGCTTAAGCTTGGTTTGAAAATTTATTTTGAAGGAATTCAAAGGGCAGAGTAGAGCATTATTATCGATACCTGATTCCCCGAGGAAAGAAAATGCAAACACCTAGTAAGGAACCTGAAAGCTCTAGCATGACTCAAGAAGAAGAGGAAGAAATGCTACATGATATATCAAAATTACAAGACCAAGTGTAAAGAATGTCAGCCTCACAAAAGCTAACAGAAGCTAAGATAAATGGCATGGAATCTAAGATAAAGGGCATGGAAGCTAAGATGGATGATTGGAAGAAAAATTTGAAGACAGACATGGACTATTTGAAGACAGATTTTAAGAAAGATTTGAAGACAGACATGGACGATTTGAAGACAGATTTGAAGACAGACATGGACGAATTGAAGATAAATATGAATAAGTTGCTACAAGAAATGGTCGCTAAGGGTGAAAGGGTAGTAAAGGGAACTCATGATGAGAACAAAAGAAATGTTAATCATGATTCCATAGAATCTAATGTGGGGTTGAAGACCCATCATATTCCAAAAATCGATATGAGGAAGTTTGATGGCAAGGATCTCGCAACATGGATATTACAAATGGAGCAATTTTTCGATCTCAATAATGTGCAAAACACACAAAAGGTACATATGGAAACTTTATATTTGGAACCAAATCAGTTTGTATGGTATCAATGGCTTTGCTCTCGTAAACAATTTATCACTTGGTGCCCGCCCTAATTTTTACACGAAGAATTGATGGCACATTATGAGGATACAAAAAGAAACACTTTTTTTAGCCAATTGATATGTCTCAAACAAAAGGGTTCAATAATGGAGCACATTGAGGAGTTCCAAAAAATTGAACATAAGGGTAAAAGATATTCCAGAGGAGCATAGGATTGATGTGTTCATAGGGTCTTTAAAGGATAATATCCAACATGATGTTCGCCTTTGGGAACCTGATTCATTAGAGAAGGCATTCAGGTTAGCAAGAAAAATGGAAAGCAAAATTATGGCACCAGGAAGCATACCACTCACAACTATAAAGACGGAAGTGTTGTTGCCCCTAGTCTTCCACAACCTATAAGGTTGACACCACAACAATTGGAAGAAAAAAGAGCAAAAGGGTTTTTTTACAGTTGTGATAGCAAATACACTAAAGGTCATAAGTGTGCTGAGAAGAAATTATTCTACATAGATTGTGAAGAGGAAGAAGAAAAGGAGAAAGAAAAGTCAAAAGAAGAGTATATACTCCAGGAACAAAGCCTAGATGAAGAACAAATGAATCCGACGATATCTTGTAATGCATTGGCGGGAATTACCACTCCTCAAACCATCAAGATAGAAGGACAAATCAAGAAGAAAAAGGTAATAGTGTTGATTGATTCAGGAAGAACCCACAATTTTATTCATTGTAAGGTAGCAAAAGAATTGAATTGCTTCCTATATCCAACACCAAAGTGCCAAGTGATGATTGCAAATGGAGGAACAATAAATTGCTCTGGAAAGTGCCATAATATCAAGCTATCCATGGGAAAATATGTATTGACTAGCCCAATGCTTTCCATTCCAATGCGAGGTGTTGATGTTGTATTAGGAGTCCAATGGCTACAATCCTTGGGTACAATAGCTTTTAATTTTCAAGAACTTTTCATGAAATTTTCTATGGAAGGAAAGGAATTTGTATTAAGGGGTATTGCAGGGAAACCGGGAAAGATAATCAACTCTAATGGTATGACAAAGCTTATAAAAAGGAACGAAAAGGTGTAATTGCACAATTATGTTCGCTAGATGTTTCCACATTGGAATAATCTATTTCTCCAGATCTCCAAATAGTCTTGGAAAATCATTCCAAGGTATTTGAGACTCCCAAATGTCTCCCATCTATTCGTGATCATGATCATGCTATTCATTTGATTCCAGGAAGTGTTCCTCCAAAAATCAGGTCGTACAGATATCCCTATGCCCAGAAGAGTGAAATTGAACGTATGGTTGCAGAAATGCTAGAGGCTGGTATAATTCAACTGAGTCAAAGTTCTTTCTCTGCTCCAGTAGTATGGGTGCACAAGAAGGACGGATCATGGCGCATGTGTCCTGATTATATGGAGCTCAACAAGCTCACTATTAAAGATAAGTTTCCCATTCCTGTCAGTGATGAATTACTGGATGAATTGTGTTATCACCCAGGTTGTTCCCTTTGACTCCTAAGGGAATATGGCCTAGGTAACCACAAACCAATCTCTTGATTGCAGGTTCTAGCCTACCTGCAATCATAGAGGGCTCTCTCTTTCAGATTTAGCTTTGTTGATAATGATTTTAGGCTAGTTATAGGGTTCAGGGGTTTTGTTTGCGTTTGGGTGGAAGAAGGTTTGGGTGGAGGAAGGATGCTTTCAAGAGGAGAGGCAAGGCATAGTGAGATAAGTTTCAAACCATTGGGCATGGAGTCATGGAGTGAGACTGCTGGTGCGTTTTCTTGGTCACAAGAGGAAGGAGGAGCAAGGTAGCTATTCATCAAACAATATTCAAGCTAAAAGGAAGCGGATTGAGGGCTAAGGAATGAGAGGCAACAAAGAATATCTCAATCAGTTTAGCAGAGGGAAGATGAAAGAACAATATTTAGGAGCAGCTAAGAATTCCTAAATAAGAGTCATTCATAAATGAATTAGAGCAAATATGAGCCATGAGGAATTCATATTTATGCCTAAATCAAGAGGAAAACATTAAGAAACCACAGAAACTGAGCGTAGAGTGCAGCTAAGAAAATTCTAAACCAGACTTTCGTTCTGTGATTTGAGCATAAGTGAAATTGAAATAACTAAGGTAAGGAAAACTTATTGTTTCATAAAGCAGCACAAGAATTCCATCATTCACTCTTCAAACCATTAGTAATGCATCAGACAGTCCATTCTCTAAGATTTCAGCAATCTTTGATTATAGAAATTATCAGGGATACAGTGCGAGTCTCTCTTGGAGTAAATCAAACAACCAACTAACCAACTACCACCCCTTCCCCTTTGTTCAGGGTTGTATATATAGGGTAAATATCAAAAAATAATTATTACAGCCGACCTCAACAGGTCTGCGGAAAAAAGCTTTTTTGAACCTAAACTTGTGCTGAAATTAAATGCAAGTAAATATCTATTGAGCTGTGCCAGAAGCAGTTGGATCAAAATGAGTTAACACGGTGTCCTTGGTGGCTCGATGCTGTGTTCTGTAATAACTGGGCTTTGAGCTTTGGTCCATTGATCTTATGTGATTTTTAATGTGTAGTCACTGTGATGATGCGCTTTGAGTGGTTCCTTAACTGCTGCTTGACTTTTAAGGATTTCTTTTAATGTTTCATTCGCCTCGAGCCCTGAGAAAATATTTCGTTGATACACTTTCCCGCAACACTGATACTCTTTGACATTAAATTTGGCTTCAGCTCTCCTGATACATTTTAAAATTTGAATTGGGACTCTCTCTCTCTGTTGATCCTCTTTAAACTGCTATTTCGCCCCTTTTCTGCCCTTCTGTAGCAAAAACAACTGCTGAAGAAAAAGATTCCCCACTTTGGCCTATTTCCCGTAGCGATGCGCGATTAGCCAGTGCTAATCGCGCATCAAAAACTGCTTCAGAATTTGAATCCGGGCCTCCTAAGGTTATTTTTCGCGCTTGCGCACCCTTCTTTGGTGGGTGACATCAGCATGACGTCAGCGGTGGGTCCTGGTACGATGCCTTATATGTTTTGGCGATACGATAGTGATAACTTGAAATGCTACGATTTGCGATGAACTTGCAGTGAACGTGCCTTAGTGATAGACCATTGTTTTAACGAACTATATGACTAAATGGAGGCATGCAGCGAGGAAGTATTGGTGATGCGATATGATTTCTTGATGCGATCGCAATGTCGCATCAGAGCAAAAGGAAGTGGCATTTATTTCGAGAACATGACTCTTTGCGACCACCGATTGCCGATATCGCATCGGATAAAAGGGGAAAGGGCATATATATGTGGTATATAGTTTTTGCGATGCGCCAATTTCCAATTTGTGATATCGCATCGGCTGAGCATCCATCGGAGAAAACCAAAACGAGCAACCTTACCATTGAAACATCCTACTGCGATATCGCATCGGAGGGGGTCGAAAGGGATCGGAAGAATGTTTGGGCAATCGACAAAGTTTATTGCGATCGGAAGAAGGGTATACATGCTTTTTCAGAGCATTTGAGGCCTCGGAAGGGGTCCGATAACCTAAAAAAGAGGAATTTCATGCTTTGGAAGGAGTCCATTGCATTGGAAGATGGTTCTAAAGGGGAAAAATGAAGGTTCTTGCTATGTTTCAGGCAAACGTAGCAATTCCCAAGTGTAATTATGGTTATCTTTCAACCAAGGGGAAGGGATAAGTATATAGGGGAGTTATTAACATAGTATTAATAGGGGAGGGGGAAATAGATAGGGAGTTACATAGTAGAGTTAGATATTAATATGAATTGTGACCAGAAAACGCTAAGTGTACAACTCTTAGGCTATAAGGGGAAATGGGACTTGTAGAGGAAGTATGGACTTTCCCTTAATAAAGCATATCTTTACCCGGGCAATTGACATGAAGAATGATGAATCTGAGAGGTATCAAGAAAATCTTGACCTCTTTAGGGGCAGTTAGTGAGTGACTTCGGGGAAGAGAAAGAAGGGGGAAATTAGGCATGCCTCGCTTGAGTTGCTCCGAATGGACCTTTGCCTTGCAATTGTGTTTTGAATAAATATAACACTTGAAAACGCAAAACTGATCACGATCATTTATTCTGCAACCACAAAACTACCTACTCGGTCTATTTACCTAGCATTTTTTCTTCTTTTGGTTTGGGTGCACTTGAACTAGCAAACCGACCTTTTCAACCTTTTCTTTTTCACTGTTCTCCTATTTACATCTGCACTTATTTCTGCCAGGAGCTCAGATTAGGCTGTTGAGCCTCATTTCTTCTCTACCTATCTAAGAATCTGCCAAGATTAAAATGTTTGGACAAATAATGATTCTCTATATTCTACAACAGGAAATTGAAACCTAGGGAGACCAAGTTTTAGGCTGTTTGGACCTCCCTTTACCTGAAATCTTCAAAAATGGAATAACTTATTAAAATTGGAGTACGACAGTGGCACTTAGACTTGCACACTTTCATGGCCACCTCTTTGACTTCTCTTTGGAAATATGGAGTATTTCAGCATGTAAAGAACGACATATTTGGCATGTAAAAATGTCAATAATGAAAGATGAATAACCTGCTGTAGCAGGAGGCTAACAGTGGCTCCACTTGGGGATGACTTTTCTTTGTGAAAAGCCAAGAATAGCAGGTTAGATTGCCTTGATCTTCTATTGTTTTTGTAACTTGAAACTTTTTAGTGCTATCTATTAGATAATGGAAACTTTGGAATGAGAACAACACTTTCCCTCAACTGAATTCCTTGTGAACTGTAAAACACCGCCTGCTTTCTTCAGCGTGTTCTATCAATTGGAATGTTACACAAAAAAGAAATAAAGAAAGGGCTGATATATACAAACATATATGTACAGATGCAAAATGGCCTGGTGACGCTCAACAAAAGGGATCATGATAATGCTTTAACATTCAACCATTTATCGGGCCATCTTTAGCTAAGCTGCCATCTACTGATTTAAGAAAATATGTGTTATTGCCTTGTACAATGCTGATAACGAATGGACCTTTCCAAAGAAAGTCAAATTTTGCATGTTTTCCCTTGTCTTCTCTTCGTGAATCCCACCTTAGAACTTTGCTGCCCACACAGAAATCCTGAGTTTTAGCTCTCTTATCAAACATCTTTTTGAGTTTCTCTTGCAAAATTTGAGCTCTATCATACACTTTCTCTCTGGTTTGCTGAAGATGAATGGCCTGATTAACTCTTCTTTGAATGTCATTTGGTTCAGCCTGAATCTCATGTAATAGCTTGATAGTAGGAATGCCTAGTGATGAATGAAATCTGGGTTCCATGCCATATACTAGCTCATAAGGGCTCATCCCAATGGATCCCTTAGTTGAAATTCTGTCTGCCCACAGGGCATTTATGAGCTTCCTATGCCAGTTCTTTTTGTTTTCTTCTAACACTTTCTTTATGATATTGATGAGGCTTTTGTTGGATGACTCGGCTAAGCCATTAGCTTGAGGGTAGTAGGCTGTAGAGTGGCCCAAGGTAATGTGAAATTTAGTTAGAAGTTGATCATGTTTTTGGATTTGAAGGTAGCATCATTGTTAGTGATGACTTTCTCAGGGCAGCCAAATCTAGAAAGGATATTGTCCACAAGGAATCTGATAATAGTGGAGTTATTGACTTGTCTGCATGGGATGGCTTCAATCCACTTGGTGGAATAGTCAATGGCTGTTAAAATCCACTTGTGCTGGCCTGAAGAAGATGGATGGATTTCTCCAATGAAGTCTAGACCCCATTGTTGAAAAGGTTTTTCGGTTGAGATGGGCTTAAGGGGCAAAGGGAGCAATTTTCTTTTTCCTTCAAAGATTTGGCATTTGTGACATGAAACAACAAATTTCTTGACATCTGCGAATAGAGAGGGCCAATAATAACCAGCCCTTAAAATCTTGTCAGCAGTGGACTTCCAATATAAATGTCCTCCACAGTCCCCTGAATGAAACTCTTTCATGATGTTGTTAGATTCATTCATAATCAAACAATTGAGCAATATGCCTTCATCATTTTTCCAAAACAGGGCACCATCTAAGACACAAAACTTTGATGCTTTCATTTTTAGAAATCTTTTCTTGGTTCTGGACAATCCTGGGGAAGCACAAAGGTTTAACAATACAAAGCATATATCGGCATACCATGGGGATTGCAAAAAGGTTTCACTGATCTGTGGAGTCGCCAGCTCCTGTTCATTGTCCAGTTGGTTAATGTCTAAGGCCTGAAAATTTGTTTCGGACATCAGCTTGGCTAAACCCTGTCCCTTTATTAGCTTGGTGGGTTTTATCTCAATGTCATATTCAAGAATGCTGGCAATCCACTTGCCTCTTTTGCCTTCTAGTCCCTCTTGAGTTAATATGTCTTTTACAGCTGAGTTTGGGACGTAGGCGATCACATGGGAGCACAAAATGCAAATTCTAAACTCTTTAATTGCCTTAACAAGGGCATAGGCCTACTTTTCCATGATTTGATATTTCAAGGGTGCATCTCTTAGGGCTCGGCTAAAAAATGCAATCGACTTTTCATTTCCTTGATCATCCTTTTGCAAAAGGACAACAACTATGGTGTGGTCTGAAGCAAAGGAAAATATGATAAAATCCTTATCAAACTGCGGACTTGTGAGGACAGGCGTTTCGGTCTGTTGTCACTTAGGTTGTCCCTAAGCTCCTGTAGGGATACAGCCGAGGTAGCCACAAACCAATCTTTGGATTGTAGTTTCTAGCCCACCTGCAATCAGAGAGGGCTCTCTCTTAATGATTCAACTTTGTTGATGATTTTAGGCTAGCTTTTGGCTCAGGGGTTTTTTATGGTTTGGATGGAAGGTAGAAATTTCAAGAAAAGAGGCAAGGTAAGATGTGATAAGTTTCAAACCATTGGGCATGGAGTCATGGATTAAGGCTTGTTGTTGCGTTTTCTTGGTCACAAGAGGATTAAGGAGCAGGATAGCCACACATGATATAGTTATCAATTTACTGAAAGGATGGAATGACGATCAGAGAGGAAAGGCAAAGGAGAATCTTTCATCAAACTGAAAGAGAGGAGAAGTGAATGAATGGTTATCTAGGAGCAGCTAAGAATTCCTAAACTCTCATTCATATGTGAAAGAAACAACGTAAACAAGATCATTTAAGTATACATGTTCATAACTATTTCTGATGAAAACATGAAAAATTGCAGAAATTGAGCCTAAGGTGTAGTTAAACAAATCCTAAGCTATTCTTCTTTTCTGCAATTTAGATGCCGGAATGGTGGTAAAACAAAACATGAAAAATTAACAGAGTTGAGAAACACTTATTGAACCATGTAGAAGCACAGGAATTCCACAATCACTCCTCGGCCAATTAAACACATCAAACAGTTTCAGAATCCATGCTTTCAGCAGTTTTTTATTATAGAAAGTATGACAGTTACAGTGTGGGTCTCTGCTTGAAGAAAATGTCGAGATACCAAATATTAAGAAACTTCCTCGACTCACCAACCAACCCCTACTCCATCTTTTAGGGTGGTATATATAAGCAAAATATCAGAAGTCATTTATTACAATTGACCTAAACAGGTCTGCCGGGAAAGCTTTTTCTAAAAAACTAATTGTTGCTGGAATGAAATGCAGGTAAGTCCTTTGGGTTGCGCTAGAGGCAGCTGAATCAAAAAGAGTGCAATGTGGGCCTTGGAGGCTCGATGCAGTACTGCTGGAATAACTGTGCTTTGGGATCTGTAGTTCTGTTCTGGTGTGAGTTAAATGTGCAATAACTATGATTTGAGAGTTTTTGAGTGGCCTCGCCCTCTTTCTTTGACTTTGCTGGAAGGTATTAAATTTTCTCCTGGTTTGGGCCGCTGTTAAGATCTTCGCTGATACTCTTTGCCGCTACATTGATGGTCTCTGCCACTTGCTGATACTCTTTGACGTGCTTTTTCGCTGTTGATTTGATCTGATACTCTTTAATCTCTGTCTCTGGTCCTTTCCTGTCTTTAAATCAGATTAATTTGGAAAAATCGGGCAATTTCGGGCTTTTTCGGCGCAAAATGGGCCAAGGAATCAAAAGATTCCCTAAAGATTCCCCAAAACGGCCTATTTCCCGTAGCGATGCGCGATTAGCGCTTCATGCTAATCACGCATCGAAAACTGCCTCTGTTTCTTGTTCCGGAGCTCCGAAGCACGATTTTTCTTCCTGCGCGAATTTTCGGTTTTTTGGCTGCTAACATCAGCATGATGTCAGCAGTACGACGGATGACGTCAGCCTGCTGAAGTCAGCAGTGGGTCCCTGGTACAGATGTGATGGGGCAGGGTGCTCATACTTTAATGCGATGCGATGAACTTTTCTGATGCGATCGCAATATCGCATCGGCGGGGAACGAGAAGGTATTTACTTTGGACATGCGATGCTTGCGACTGCCGATCGCAGATATCGCGATATCGCATCAGGTAACAAAGGATGGGGCACAACTATGTGGTGAGAATATTGCGATATGGCGACGCGAGATGGCTTCCTAGGATCTGCAGAGTGTTAAGGAAATCGGCAAGGGTCTATTGCGGTCGGAAGGAGTGAGTACGTGCGTTATAAAAGAATTTGAGGCCTCGGAAGGGGTCCGATAACCTACAAAGGTATTTTATACTTTGGGAGGAGTATATTGCATTTAGAAGATGGTTTGAAGGGGCAGCATGAGGACTCTTGCCAAGTTTCAGACAAATTGAGCAATTCCCGGGGGTACTTATGGTTATTTTTCAACCAGGGGGAGGGATATTTACATAGGGGATGATTTACATAGTTTTAGTAGGGGCTGGGAAAAATATAGGGAGTTAAATAACAATGTCAGTAGTCAATATGTAGATGGTGATAAAACGCTAAGTTTGGGAGATCTTAGGTTGCAACGGGGGGATAAAACCTTATAGAGAGAGTACGGAATTTCTTTGAGTGAAGCAGATCTTCGCCCAAGCTAATGACATGAAAATGATGAAACTAAGAGGTATCAAGCAGATCTTGACCTCTTTTTGGGGAAATTAGTTAATGATTTGGGGGAGATGGAGAAAGGGAGTTAGTTATGCCTGTTTT
>APFE030586538.1:25193-43154 GCA_000404065.3 Pinus taeda
TCCATTTTGGGCAACGGGTAGTGGTCTTTTAGGGAGACCTGGTTTAAATTTCTCAAGTCTACACACAGTCTTATCTCTCCTGTTTTTTTCCTAGTGGGAACTAAGTTAGACACCCATTTAGAGAATCTGATGGGTGCAATGATACCTGCTTCAAACATTCTCTTTATTTTCTTTTCAATCAGGGGAAGAAGCATGGGGTTGATTCTTCTAAGTTTTTGTTTGAACGTTTTTTGATTTGGCTTTAAGGGAATGGTATGTTGGATTACTGAGGTGTCATACGACTTCAAGTCGTCATAACTCCAGGGAAATACATCTTGGAATTCTTTGAACAAATCCACATATTTCAGTTTGTGGTCAGGGGGCAGATTTCTGGACAACTTGATCATTTTGGGATGTTCTGTTGTTCCTATCTTGTCTCTTCTATGGCAGCATTCAAAGGTTCCATCTTTGGCTTTTTGGGCACATCGTTGTCATCAAACATGTCTTCCAATGGAGTAAGGCCGGCAGGTAGAACATTACTTTTCAGATCAATAAACTCATCCTCTACCTTGGTTGTTTTCTCTGAACAGATTTGTTTCAGTTGTCCTATGTTTGTATTGTTGAAAACAGTTGGGCTAAGGATTTGTTTAGCTGTTGCAGCTGTTACCGTCAGGTGGTTTTCTTCTACTGACTGTTGTGAGTCGGCCATGGCATCCATGTCAATGTTTGTGTTGGAAAATTTGTCCTCCAGAGTTAAGAAACTGTTAATCTAGGCATCATTTTGAAATACCTTCCAATCCTTGACATTGTTAGGGACCGAAGGTCTGTGTTTTATTTCAGCTGTGAAATGATGATTTGGTTCAAAGGGAAGCTTGCATGTGCTAGCAAAGGTTGCTAGACTATGGGCATGAATATTGTGATCTCGTGCAATTTTGGCCAGCTTAAATTCACTGAAGGCATTGAGTAATTCGGTGGCAGTGGCTCTGTAAGCTCTCATTCTACTATCATTAGCGACAAAGTTACCCTTTATTTGTTGTATAATCAAGTCCGCATCACCTAGGATGGAGACTTTAGTATCTCCCAAGGTTTTGAGCAACTTAAGGCGTAAGAGAAGAGCTTCATACTCCGCCATATTGTTTGTACATCTGAAATTGAGTCTATAGGCATGGCCTTGTGCGTGATTATCATGAGTATTGTAAATCCACACTCCAGCCCCTGCTCCTAACTTTTTAACTAAACCATCAAACTCCAAATACCATGTGATTTCCGTTTTGAGGTTTGTATTAAGAGTTTCAGTTGTTTGAGGACCTGGCAGACTTGTAATTTCTGCTTCAGGATGTTCTTCTTGCTGTTTCTTGGTTGCCTTGGCTGTTGAGACAATTTCATGGGTATTGGCAACCGATTCCTCATTGACGTACATTCCTTGCTCCAAAGATAACGGCTTATCATCAGTTGGAGGGCTGGTGTTGTCATTAAACAAAATAAAAGAATCCATATCAGAATGGATTGAGTATATTGGAAAATTTTGGGCTTTTTCCTCACTTCTTACCACATACTTCATTAATGTTTCTCTATATAGTCTTTTAGGTTGCCCAAAGACATATATAGCGGCATAAGAGAGGTCGAGTTGAAGGGATCCTTGCAATTTTTCTCCCCACGATCTGGATAGAAGCATACCATACTTTGTGGGAGTGTCGGTGACTACTACGTCCATTAAGATTGTCTTGTTGGGGAATTGAACTAGAGAGACACAAAGGTCTTTGATCAAGCCTAAACATTTGACCTGACTTGAATCAAAGGAATACATATCTTTGTACGGCCTTGTGACATCGAGGTTCAACCTTTCCATTACAGCTTTGGGCATAAGGTTACGTGAGGCACCTAAGTCAAACATAGCATTATGCAGTATTTTGTCATGTATGTGCAGGCTGACATAAAAAGGTGGAACATGTCCATATGTTGTTTTTCCGTCAACTTCTGGACCGAACAGTAGTTCAGGGGTATCATCTAAAACGTTTACATCATCCCTTACTTCTGGTAATTGAAGTGACCTTTGAATTTGTTGTCTGTATACATCATGTTTGGAAAGTTCTGAGAGGGGAATAGAAATCTCGAGTTTTCCAATCTCTGCTTCTAAACTGAATGGTTTTTCCAATGAGTTCTTGGCGTTGACAGTGGTGAATTTCTCTTTTTCAGGCATACTCTCTATGTTTTATTTTGGAATGTCACTGTCACGATGTATGACAGTTTGTGATATTTCTGTTTTGGGAATATTTTTGGTAGAGCTATTCAGATCTTCTTTTGGGGAGGAGGGAGGTAGAGGCTGATCAATAGGAGAGTGTGTGTCTGTTACATCCTCCACAGTAACCTGATGAGGGTTTGGGACCGAGCTGTCAGCTGGTTGATTTTTGGTGATCTTTCCTTTACTTTTGCTGAGCTGTTTGCTATCTTTTATTCTGCTAGATGGGGGAACATCAATGGTCCTTGTTCTTAATTTGTATTTCTTGTGTACCTCGTACACAGTGGTATCATAGCCTTGTTTAAAGTCGAAGGACTCTCCCGACTTGGTGTGAAATTGTTTTGCATCAGGGTATGGTCGGTCTTCTTCCGTGAGGAATATTTGCTGTTTGTTTTCTGAATCTATCAGGTTCATATGAGTCCCATCTGTGGGCTCAGCGGATGTAGATGCCTCCGCATAGTTTTCTTGAAAAGGAGGCCTAATATCATGGTCAGGACTGCCCCTTCCAACATTTGTGTTTTGGGTTTTTCTGAAGTTTGGGTTCCTTATGGCATTGGGCTGTTGACCCTCCCATGAAGTTTTTCTCTCAAAATTGTCTACTCCGTCTCCCAGCCTGTGGATGCCACTAATGATAGCATCTAGCTTCTGATCGAAGGCTGAGGGTTCTTCTTTGAAAGTGGTTCTTCTCTCAGTTCTAGTTCTGTTTCTTTTAGCAATTAGATTTTCTTCCACACTCACTGCAACATCTTGCATTTCAGCAAGGCTTTGAGGGGCTCTTTCCCTTAACTGTTATGTCATCTCAGCATCAAAGCCGTCTGGGAATTTGTATAAAGAGAGATCAGGTGGAGGTCTTAAATTTTGTGGTGTTGCATTGTAAACATTGTTAAATCTTGCATAGTAATCTAGAACTGTTTCCTGAGGTCCTATTTTGATAGTATCATACTCAGATAGTATGTGTAGGAGGGTCTTTCTTTTTCTCCCATCTGTTAGTAAATGCCTGGTATAAGGCTTCAGGGTTTAATATAGAATTGGGTGCAAGTTCCCTAAACCAGGTTCTGACATCACCGGTCAAAATTTGGAGAAAAATCTTCATTCTTACACTCTCATCATCAATCTCATAACTCTCGAAATAATCATGCATTTTCTTTGTATGTTGTAGGGCGGTGCAGGAGGTTGTGCCATCAAAATAGGTGATTTTTGATTGGTAGTCCTGAGGTATAGCCCCAGGATTAGCAGGCAATAGTAAGGGCGCATATCTAGCCATGATGATGGAGATAAGTGGAACAGCTAGAGCAGCGGGGATAACAGGAACAACCGGGGTAGAAGGAGTAGTAGTGGTAGTAGGAGTATGGGATGGAGGTGTAGAGGAGCTGCTTGGAGACAGAGGTGATGAACCAGGGGAACTTGGGGTTGACCAGAATAAAACTTTGATAGGGGTTGGAACACTGCTTGGCTAAACTGTTTCAGGACTCGCAGCAGTTTGGTCTTCTTTTTGTTTTTGTTTTATAATGATCTTAGGAATTAAATTCGGATTTTCAACAACAGCTGGGCTATTTGGATCAGGATTTGATCGTGTATTACGTGTTTTCTTCTTAGGAGCCAGCTTCTACTCTATTTTGTTTTGGGAACTTTTTTAAAAAATGCAACAACACAGGTCAACCGAGACTTTAACAGGTCAGTTTCTTCCTCTGTGGGGCTGCAGACTGGATTAATGAATTTATCTGAGGAGTTCCCCAGCAGAGTCGCCATTATTTTATCACTCAGGTTGTCCCTAGGCTCCTGTAGGGATACAGTCGAGGTAACCAAAAACCAATGTTTGGATTGCAGGTTCTAGCCCACCTGCAATCAGAGAGGGCTCTCTCTTAATGATTTAACTTTGTTGATGATTTTAGGCTAGCTTTTGGCTCAGGGGTTTTTGTTTGTGTTTGGATGGAAGGTAGAAATTTCAAGAAAAGAGGCAAGGTAAGATGTGATAAGTTTCAAACCATTGGGCATGGAGTCATGGATTAAGGCATGCTGTTGCGTTTTCTTGGTCACAAGAGGATTAAGGAGCGGGATAGGCATACATGATACAATTATCAATTTACTGAAAGGATGAAATGACGATCAGAGATGAAAGGCAAAGGAGAATCTTTCAACAAACTGAAAGAGAGGAGAAGTGAATGAATGGTTATCTAGGAGCAGCTAAGAATTCCTAAACTCTCATACATATGTGAAAGAAATAGCGTAAACAAGATCATTTAAGTATACATGTTCATAACTATTTTTGATGAAAACATGAAAAATTTCAGAAATTGAGCCTAAGGTGTAGTTAAACAAATCCTAAGCTATTCTTCTTTTCTGTAATTTAGATGGCAGAAAGGTGGTAAAACAAAACACGAAAAATTAACAGAGTTGAGAAACACTTATTGAACCATGTAGAAGCACAGGAATTCCACAATCACTCCTCGGCCAATTAAACACATCAAACAGTTTCAGAATCCATGCTTTCAGCAGTCTTTGATTATAGAAATTATGGCAATTACAGTGCGGGTCTTTGCTTGAAGAAAATTTCGAGATACCAAAGATTAAGCAACTTCCTCGACTCACCAACCAACCCCTACTCCATCTTTCAGGGTGGTATATATAAGTAAAATATCAGAAGTCATTTATTAGAATTGACCTAAACAGGTCTGCCGGAAAATCTTTTTCTAAAAACCTAATTGTCACTGGAATTAAATGCAGGTAAGCCCTTTGGGCTGCGCTAGAGGCAGCTGAATCAAAAAGAGTGCAATGTGGCCCTTAGAGGCTCGATGCAGTACTGATGAAATAACTGTGCTTTGGGATCTGTAGTTCTATTCTGGTGTGAGTTAAATGTGCAATAACTATGATTTGAGAGTTTTTGAGTGGCCTCACCCTCTTTCTTTGACTTTGCTAGAAGGTATTAAATTTTCTCCTGCTTTGGGCTGCTGTTAAGATCTTCGCTGATACTCTTTGCCGCTACATTTATGGTCTCCGCCACTTGATGATACTCTTTGACATGCTTTTTCCCTATTGATTTGATCTGATACTCTTTAATTATTGTCTCTGGTCCTTTCCTGTCTTTAAATCGGATTGATTTGGAAAAATCGGGCAATTTCGGGCTTTTTCGACGCAAAATGGGCCAAGGAATCAAAAGATTCCCTAAAGATTCCCCAAAACGGCCTATTTCCCATAGCAATGCGCGATTAGCGCTTCGTGCTAATCTTGCATTGAAAACTACCTCCGTTTCTTGTTCCAGAGCTCCGAAGCACAATATTTCTTCCTGCGCGAATTTTCTGTTTTTTGGCTGGTGACGTCAGCATGACGTCAGCAGTACGACGGATGACGTCAGCCTACTGACGTTAGCAGTGGGTTCCTGGTACAGATGTGACGTGGCAGGGTGCTCATACTTTAATGCGATGCGATGAAATTTTCTGATGCGATCGCAATATCTTATCGGCGGGGAACGAGAAGGTATTTACTTTGGACATGTGATGCTTACGACTACCGATCGCCGATATCGCATCGGGTAACAAAGGATGGGGCACAACTATGTGGTGAGAATATTGCGATATGGCAACGCGAGATGGCTTCCTAGGATCTACAGAGTGTTAAGGAAATCGGCAAGGGTCTATTGTGGTCGGAAGGAGTGAGTACGTGCGTTAGAAAATCATTTGAGGCCTCAGAAGGGGTCTGATAACCTGCAAAGGGATTTTATACTTTGGAAGGAGTATATTGCATTTAGAAGATGGTTTGAAGGGGCAGCATGAGGACTCTTTCCAAGTTTCAGACAAATTGAGCAATTCCCAGGGGTACTTATGGTTATTTTTCAACCAGGGGGAGGGATATTTACATAGGGGTTGATTTACATAGTTTTAGTAGGGGGATGGGAATAATATAGGGAGTTAAATAATAATGTCAGTAGTCAATATGGAGATGGTAAGAAAGCGCTAAGTTTGGGAGATCTTAGGCTGCAATGGGGGGATAAAACCTTATAGAGAGAGTATGGAATTTCTTTGAGAGAAGCAGATCTTTACCCAAGCTAATGACATGAAAATGATGAAACTAAGAGGTATCAAGCATATATTGACCTCTTTTTGGGGAAATTCGTTAATGATTTGGGGGAGATGGAGAAAGGAAGTTAGCTATGCCTGTTTTGAGCTTTTCACATAGAACTGCCTGGTGATTGTGTTCTGAGTAGAGATGACACCTGAAAACCTGGAACTGATCAGCAATCAAGATTCTGCAACCTCAAAACTACCTACCCAGCCTCTTTACCTAACATTTTTTCTTCTTTTGGTTTGGGTGCACTTAGACTTGCAAACCCATCATTTCAATTTTTCTTTTTTATGCTTTCCTATCTACAAACTACCCTTATTTCATCCGAGGGCCCAAATTAAGCAGTTGGGCTCCTTTGATTCTCTACCTATCTAAGAATCTACCAAGATTAAGCTGTTTGGAAAGATTTTCATTCTCTATGATCTAAAACAGGAAATTGAAACCTAGGGAGACCAAGATTAAGCTGTTTGGACCTCCCTTTAACTGAAAATTGTACAATACTGGAATAACTTCTCAAAATTTGGAAAAAAGTTAGACGAACTCTGAGTAGCCTTCTTCGCTTGGAGACTGTTAAGAAAATATGGAGCATTGCAGCATGCAAAGTATGACATATTTGGTCTGTAAAAATGTCAATCATGAAATATGAGTAACCTGCTGCAGCAGGAGGCTAACAAGGTCAAGGCAGATTTGATACTCTCAAAAGCTTGCTTGGTTTCAAGAGACCATTTTACTTTGGCATCTTTCTTTATCATGTCGCTCAAGAGTCTTATCAGCTCAGCTAAGTTTGGGATAAATCTCCTTAAGAAATTGATTTTTCCAAGGAATGCTTGCAACTCTTTTATGTTTCTTGGGTAAGGAATTTGGAGAATGGCTTGGATCCTTTCCGGGTCAATGATGATACTGTATTTTGAAATAATGTGGCCTAGCAGCTTGCCTTCCTCAAGACCAAACAAGGACTTTTTTGGGTTCAAGGAAATGCCATATTTCCTACATGTCATGAAAATATGCCTTAGATGCTTAAGGTGCTCTTGATTAGATTTAGAGAAAGGGGTTAGGTCATCGAGGTAAACAACAAGGAAGTCATGGATTTCCTTGGAAAATGCAATATCCATTGCCCTTTGAAAGTTAGCCCCAACATTTTTTAGCTCGAAAGGCATTTTAACATACTTAAATGTTCCCCACGGTGTGGTAAATGATATCTTATCTTGGTCATCGGGGTGAACAAGTATTTGATTGAATCCTGAAAATCCATCTAGCAAAGAAATTCTAGATGCGCCCACTACTCTTTATAGGATGTGGTCCATTTTGGGCAAAGGGTAGTGGTCTATTAGAGGGACTTGGTTTAAGTTTCTTAGGTCTACACACAGTCTGATCTCTCCTAATTTTTTCCTTGTGGGAACCAGATTGGATACCCACTCAGAAAATCTGATGGGTGCTATGATAACTGCTTCAAACATTTTCTTTACTTCCTTCTCAATGAGGGGAAGAAGCATAGGGTTAATTCTTCTAAGTTTCTGTTTGAATGGTTTCTGATTTTGTTTTAAGGGAATGGCATGCTGGATCACTGAGGTGTCATAGGACTTCAAGTCCTCATAACTCCAAGAAAATACATCATGGAATTCTTTGAACAAATACACATACTTTGGTTTTTGATTAGGAGGCAGATTTTTGGACAGTTTAATCATTTTGGGCTTCTCTGTCGTCCCTATATCATGTTCTTCTATTGCAGCATTTAAAGGCTCCATTTTTGGCCTTTTGGGCACATCATTATCATCAAACATATCTTCCAATGGAGTTAGGCCAACAGGCAAAAAGTTATGCTTTAAATCAATGAACTCATCCTCTGCTTTGGCTGTTTCCTCTAAATGCCTTTGTTTCAGTTCTTATATGTTTGCATTGTCAAAAGTAGTTGGGTTGAGGATTTTTTCTACTATTGTAGCTGTTGCAGTTAGCTGACTTTCATTTGTTGGCTGTTGGGAGTCATTCATGGCATCCATGTCAATGTTTAAATGTGAAAACTCTCCCTCGAGAGTGAGGAAATAGTTAATCTGGGCATCATTTTCAAACACTTGCCAATCTTTAACATTATTAGGCACCGAGGGCCTATGTTTTATCTCAGCAGTAAAGTGGTGATTTGGCTCAAAAGGAAGCTTGCATGTACTAGGAAAAGTAGATAAGCTGTGTCCACGAATATTGTGATTTCTGGAAATCTTGGCAAGCTCGGATTCAGTGAAGGTATTGAGTATTTCTGTGGCAGAAGTCCTATAGGCCCTCATTCTATTGTCATTAGTAACAAAGTTACCTTTCATTTGTTGTATAATTAAGTCGGAGTCACCTAGAATGGACAGTTTTGTAGCTCCTAGAGCTTTGAGCAATTTTAGGCCTAGGAGGAGAGCTTCATACTCTGCCATGTTGTTGGTACATCTGAACTTTAGTCTGTAGTCATGGCCTTCTGCATGGTTGTCATGTGTATTGTGAATCCATACGCCTGCCCCTGCTCCTAACTTGTTGACATGACCATCAAACTCTAAATACCATGTGGTTTCTTGCTTGCGGTTTGTATTAAGAGTTTCAGTCTTTTTAGGATTGGGCAGACTTGAATTTTTTGTTTGGGGAAGTTCTTCTTGTTTGCTGGTTGCTTTGACTGTTGTGACTATTTCATGGGCACGGGCAACCGATTCCACGTTTATGCATGTTTCTTGATCTAGAGCCAATGACTTCTCATCAGTTGGAGGACTGGTGTCATCATTAAACAAAATAAAAGAATCCATATCAGAATGGATTGAGTAAATTGGAAAAATTTGGGGTTTTTCCTCACTACTTACCACATAATTCATGAGTGTTTCCCTGTACAGCCTCTTTGGTTACCCAAAGACAGATACAGTGGCATAAGAGAGGTCAAGTTGGAGGGATCCTTGGAGTTTTTCTCCCCATGATCTTGATAGGAGCATGCCATATTTTGTTAGAATGTCAGCAACTACTACGTCCATTAGGATTGTCTTGTTAGGAAATTGGAGTAAAGACACACAAAGGTCTTTGATTAGGCCTAAACACTTGACCTGACTTGAGTTGAAGGAGTATAGATATTTGTAAGGTCTTGTTATATCAAGTTTTAGCTTTTCCATTACAGCTTTTGGCATAAGGTTGTGTGAGGAACCTGAGTCAAACATGTCATTATGTAAGATTTTGTCATGTATGTGCAAACTAACATAAAATGGTGGAACAGATGCATATGTTGATTTTCCGTTAACTTCTGGAACGAACAGCAGCTCAGGAGTATCATCCAAAACATTTACATCATCCTTTACCTTTGGTAGTTGGAGTGACCTTTGAATTTGTTGCCTATAAACATCGTGCTTGGCAAGTTCTGAGAGGGGGATGGATATCTTAAGTTTTCCAATCTTTGTTTCTAAATTAAAGGGTTTTTCCAAAGTAATCTTTGGGTTAGCGGTAGCAGATTTCTCCTTTTCAAGGGCGCTTTCTGTGTTTTCTTTTTGATTATCAGCGTTATGTTTCATGACACTATGTGATATTTCTGTCTTGGGAAGGATTTTTGGCGTGCAGTTCAACTCTTCTTTTGAGGAAGAAGGTGGAAGAGGCTCATCAATAGAAGGTTGCCTGTCTGTTATGTCCTCTACAGTCACTTGGTGCGGGTTTGGGATAGTTATATCAGCTGGTTCTGTTATGGTAGTCTTGCCTTTAATCTTGATGGGTTGTTTGCTCTCTTTTACTCTGCTAGGTGTAGGGACATCAATCGTTCTCGTTCTCAACTTATATTGTTTGTGGACCTCATATATAGCGGAATCATAACCCTATTTAAAATCAAAAGACTCATCAGACTTAGTCTGAAATTGATCTTCATCATGGTAATCTTGGTCTTCTTGAGTCAGATAAATGTGTTGCTGATTTCTCGAGTCTATCAAATTCATATGAGTCTCCTCTATGAGCTCACTGGATGTGTATGCCTCTATGTAATTTTCTTGGAAAGGGGGCCTAATATCATGGTCAGGGCTAGCCCTACTAGCATTTGTGTTCTGGTTCTTTCTGAAATTTGGGTTCCTTATGGCACTGGGCTGTTGTCCTTCCCATGATGATTTCCACTCAACACTTTCTACTTTGCCTCCCAGCCTATGCATCCCATTGATAATAGCATCTAGTTTTTGGTCTAAGGCTGAGGGTTCTTCTTTGAAGGTGGTTCTTCTCTCGGTTCTACTTCTATTTCTTTTGGAAATCAGGTTTGCCTCCACACTAACAACAACATTTTACATTTCTACAAGGCTTTGAGGAGCTCTTTCCCTTAACTGATAAGCCATTTCGGCATCAAAGCTATCAGGGAATCTATACAAAGCAAGATCAGGTGGACGTCTTAAGTTCTGTGGTATTGCATTATAAACACTATTAAATCTTGCACAATAGTCTAGGATAGTCTCTTGAGGGCCTCATTTGATAGTTTCATATTCAGATAATATGTGCAAGGGGTCTTTCTTTTTCTCCCACCTGTTAATAAATGACTGGTATAAGGCTTCTGGGTCTCCTATGGAATTGGCTAGGAGTTCTCTAAACCAAGTCCTAACGTCGCCTGTTAAACTTTAAACAAAAATTTTCATTCTCACACTATCATTGTCAATCTCATAGCTCTCAAAGTAATCCTGCATTTTCTTTGTATGTTGAAGGGCTGTGTAGGCACTTGTGCCATCAAAATAAGTTATTTTCGTCTGGTAATCCTGAGGCATAGCCCCGGGATTTACAGGGAGCTGTAAAGGTGCATATCTGTTAGCCATATTAATAGGGATAAGTGGAACAATAGAGATAAGTGGAACAACTGGGGATACTGAGATAATAGGAGTAGTAGTGGTAGTATGAGTAAAGGATGGAGGTGTAGAAGAGGTGTCTGGAGAAGTAGATGATGAACAAGGGGAAGTTGGGTTTGAACGAAATAAAACTTTGACAGGGGTCGGAACGCAGCTTGGCTGAACTGTTTCTGGACTAGAAGCAGTAAATTCTTCTTGATGCTCTTGCTTCCTAAGGATCTTAGGGATTAGGTTCGAATTTTCAAAAGTAGCTGGGGGATTTAGGTCCATATTTGACCTGGTATATCGTACATGTCTCTTGGGAGCCAACTTCTAGCTTGTTTGGTTGGAATTTTCTAAGAATCTTGGTTAAACCGAAACTGTTTTAAAGGGCACATTCTCCCTCAGCGACTGGTCTGCGAAAGTTTATCTGAGGATGTTCCCCAATCGAGTCGCCATTATGTTATCACTCAGGTTGTTCCCTTTGACTCCTAAGGGAATACGGCCGAGGTAACCACAAACCAATCTTTGGATTGCATGTTCTAGCCTACCTGCAACCAGAGAGGGCTCTCTCTTTCAGATTTAGCTTTGTTGATAGTGATTTTAGTCTAGTTATAGGGTTCAGGGGTTTTGTTTGCATTTGGGTGGAAGAATGTTTGGGTGGAGGAAGGATGCTTTCAAGAAGAGAGGCAAGGCATAGTGAGATAAGTTTCAAACCATTGGGCATGGAGTCATGGAGTGAGACTGCTAGTGCGTTTTATTGGTCACAAGAGGAAAGAGGAGCAAGGTAGATGTTCATGAAACAATATTCAAGCTGAAAGGAAGTGGATTGAGGGCTAAGGAATGAGAGGCAACAAAGAATCTCTCAATCAGTTTAGCAGAGGGAAGATGAAAGAACCATATTTAGGAGCAGCTAAGAATTCCTAAATAACAGTCATTCATAAATGAATTAGAGAAAATATGAGCCATGAGGAATTCATATTTATGCCTAAATCAAGAGGAAGACATTAAGAAACCACAGAAACTGAGCGTAGAGTGCAGCTAAGAAAATTCTAAACCAGACTTTCATTCTGTGATTTGAGCATATGTGAAATTGAAATAACAGAGGTAAGGAAAACTTATTGTTTCATAAAGCAGCACAAGAATTCCATCATTAACTCTTCAAACCATTAGCAATGCATCAGACAATCCATTCTCCAAGCTTTCAGCAATATTTGATTATAGAAATTATCAGGTATAGAGTGCGAGTCTCTCTTGGAGTAAATAAAACAACCAACTACCACCCCTTCCCCTATGTTCAGGGCTGTATATATAGGGTAAATATCAAAAAATAATTATTACAGCCGACCTCAACAAGTCTGTGGACAAAATATTTTTTAAACCTAAACTTGTGCTGAAATTAAATGCAAGTAAATATCTATTGAGCTGTGCCAGAAGCAGTTGGATCAAAATGAGTTAACACGGTGTCCTTGGTGGCTCGATGCAGTGTTCTGTAATAACTGGGCTTTGAGCTTTAGTCCGTTGATATTATGTGAGTTTTAATGTGCAGTCATTGTGATGATGCGCTTTGAGTGGTTCCTTAACTGCTTCTTGACTTTTAAGGATTTCTTTTAATGTTTCATTCGCCTCGAGCCCTGAGAAAATCTTTCCCTGATACACTTTGCCACAACGCTGATACTCTTTGACATTAAATTTGGCTTCAGCTCTCCTGATACTCTTTAACATTTGAATTGGGACTCTCTCTCTCTGCTGATCCTCTTTAAATTGCTATTTCGCCCCTTTTCTGCCCTTCTGTGGCAAAAACAACTGTTGAAGAAAAAGATTCCCCACTTTGGCCTATTTCCCATAGCGATGCGCGATTAGCGCTAAAACTACCTCAGAATTTGAATCCAGGCCTCCTAAGATGCTTTTTTCGCGCTTGCGCGCCCTTCTTTGCCGGGTGACGTCAACATGACATCAGTGGTCGGTCCTGGTATGACGGATGACATCAGCGGGGTGACGTGGCAGGGCAGTGGATGGTGCGGTGCCTTATATGTTTTGGCGATGCGATAGTGATAACTTGAAATACTGCGATTTCCGATGAACTTGCAGTGAAACGTGCCTTAGTGATAAACCATTGTTTTAATGAACTATATGACTAAATGGAGGCATGTGGTGAGGAAGTATTGGTGATGCGATATGCTTTCTTGATGCGATCGCAATGTCGCAATGGAGCAAAAGGAAGTGGCATTTATTTCGGGGACATGACTCTTTGCGACCACCTATTGCCGATATCACAATATCGCATCGGCTAAAAGGGGAAGGGCATGTTAGTGTCAGTCTTTCCAGCCTTCCTCCCGTGATCAAATATGCTCTTACAAAGTGGTCTCAAAGTGTCCAAGTCAAATTTTGTCATTTCAAAGAGTCTTCAAGCAAAATTTGGTCACTAGGCATTAGGTTTAGGGTTTTCTTTCACTCCTTCTAAAGTTGTCCAAATGTCAGTCTATGTCACTATTTAGCTGAGTCTATCATCATTCATAGGGGTTTTATTATCATGTCAATGTCTAATGAGTCATTTTACACCTTGTTCATGCTTCAGTTGCGCCTAGGTAAGGTCATTTCCCTCTCGTAGGGTTTTGAAGGCAATTTCTCTTGGACGGTCAAATCATCGGCAAAACTTGTATCCAGATGTTCATACACCTTCCCCTATACTTCATGTACCTTATCAAACACTTCCCATCTCTGAGATCCCCCAAATTCCTCATTTTTCCACAAACCCTAGTTTCTTGCCACAACTTGGCAATTTTCTAGACTAGGCCTGTGTTTTGCCCTTTTGGACCCCTTCCTCTCACTCAATCTCTAAGATTACACTTTCCCCTACTTTCTAACATCCCTCCCTACTCCCCAAAATTTCCTCAAGAATTTAGAAGCCTCCTATCCCCTTCATTTCGCTTCATTTCGACGAAATCTCTTGTTCCACACGTCGGGGTAGGTTTTACTCAAATGATGTTTCTGAGAAATAAAAGATGAATTTGGGAACAATGAGAGAGGGCTTTCTCCACCACATGCCAAGGAAGAAAAACCTCCTTCACTTTTTACACAGGTGTCATGGTTTTATAGAAATGTCAAAAATATCGTTGCCTCACGAGAATCGAATCCACCTCTGAAGTGACCTTGGGTAAATCAAGTTTTCTCCTAGCTTGTTTGGCGAAATGACTTTTTGGATGAGTCAAATGATAACTAGACACAAATATATTTCCAATGAGCTATCATGAACTCAATTTGGAGTTGCGGAAGGCATTCAAAAGTCGACGGCAACAGAACTGTGCCTTGAGGCAACCTCATTTGGCACATTTTGACCAATCTTGGGAGATTTGATTTTTGACAGGGCAAATGAACTCCAAAGTAACAATTTCTACTTGGGTTGGAAAGTAGATGCAGAAACTTTCCAATGAGCTATCCTGCACCCCATTTGGACACCGGGAAGGCCTCCAAAAAGCATCTGAAAGTCGCGCTACGCGTAGGGCTCAGGCGCGCTACACGTTGGGGTTTTGGCTCAACGCATAGCGCGCTGTGCGCTACCCTTAAGTTGGGGAGGTCCATTTCAGGAAAGGTTTGTATTTTTGGATTTTTCATGAAAAAATACACTTTCTCAGCCATGGCCAAGAAGTTTCATGGAGATTTGAGCCCCCAAAAGGTCAAAAAACAAGCAAAAAATGACCTTCTGCCACTTTTTGGACACACATGAAGCAGTCTTGGGAGATTGCAATTGTGGAGGGGCAAATGGCCACCAAATTGAAAAATTCTACTTGGGTTGGAAAGTAGACATCCATACATTTCCAAAAAGTCCACTTGTGCCTCATTTGGATGCCAGAAAGTGCCTCAAAAGGGGCCTGAAAGGCGCACTACGCGTAGAGAAATGGCGCTCTACGCGTTGGGGAAATTGGCCAGTTTTGCACCTTCAGCTCAGGAAAACGCAACATTGACTAGTTTTGACGTTTTGGTGGGATTTTTTATCCTATTTGATGTAATTGATTTAATTTCATGTTGACATGACACTTTTTACCTATTCTATAAGATTCATTCATAAAATGGAAAAAACAATTAATGAATGAATTGGTTTCCAAGTTTATAGAGGCAAGTTGTTTTGATTGCCTAGTTTGTAGTGCTCAGTTTAGAATTGGTTGAAACAGCTCCTAGAAGGAGGATATCCACCCCTAGAGGTTAGGGAATGGTTTGTCTTGGTCTATATATGTAATTTTTCATTCAGTAGCAGAGGTTGGACTCTTGGGATAGTTTGATACTATATTGTACATAATTTACCAGCATTTTTGGCAAAGGAAAGACCAGGGTTTTATGGCATTACTTGGGATCCATGTGGCTTTATGTCTTGATGGTGTGTCTCTTTCAGTACTTGTAAGTTGTGTATGTGAATCTTTATCTCTATTGAATATTCTCTTATTAAGCAAATGAAGTGTTAAGGTAGAATCCATGAAATTGTTATGCTTTGCCTTTAAATTTGTTTAATATTCTATGTTTTCTTCAGTTTAAGGAGAATCCTTGAGACCCCTTGCTCTCCTTAGCCTCTCACCGGTCTTATCTATCCATATCACCTACTTTAAGGCATCAAAACGATTTCCTATCTTTCCCCAAGTGCACCTCTGCAAAAACTGTGCCTCATCCCCGCACCCAAAATTGCCTTTCCCTTGATTTCAACAAAATCATAAAAAATCAATCCCAAAATCTTTGTAACTAATACCTAGCCTAAAATCAGTTATCAATTCAGTCATCTTGAGCCTTTTCGAATATCTTTTGCCGAGTTTGACCCGGAGAGAGCCCTCTCCTGTCCTCGTAGGGCTAGCTACGAGGCTGAGCGTGGTTTAATGTGGCCATGAGTCTTGCCTTATTTCAGCCTAAGGCGGATTTGAGCGCTAACAGGGCATATATATGTGGTATATAGTTTTTGCGATGTGCCGATTTCTGATTTGCGATATTGCATCTGCTGAGCATCCATCGAAGAAAACCAAAACGAGCAACATTACCATTGAAACCTCCGACTGCGATATCGCATCGGAGGGGGTCGAAAGGGATCAGAAGAATGTTTGAGCAATCGACAAAGTTTATTGTGATCAAAAGAAGGGTATACATGCTTTTGCAGAGCATTTGAGGCCTCGGAAGGGGTCTGATAACCTAAAAAAGAGGAATTTCATGCTTTGGAAGGAGTCCATTGCATTGGAAGATGGTTCTAAAGGGGCAAAATGAGGGTTCTTGCTATGTTTCAGGAAAACGTAGCAATTCCCGAGTGTACTTATGGTTATCTTTCAACCAAGGGGAAGGGATAAGTATATAGGGTAGTTATTAACATAGTATTAATAGGGGAAAGGGAAATAGATGGGGAGTTACATAGTAGAGTTAGATATTAATATGAATTGTGACCAGAAAGCGCTATGTGTACAACTCTTACGCTATAAGGGGAAATGGGACTTGTAGAGGAAGTATGGAATTTCCCTGAATAAAGCAGATCTTTACCCGGGAAATTGACATGAAGAATGATGAATCTGAGAGGTATCAAGCAGATCTTGACCTCTTTAGGGGCAGTTAGTGAGTGACTTCGGGGAAGAGAAAGAAGGGGGAAATTAGACATGCCTCGCTTGAGTTGCTCCGAATGGACCTTTGCCTTGTAATTGTGTTTTGAATAAATATAACACTTGAAAACACAAAACTGATCACGATCATTTATTCTGCAACCACAAAACTACCTACTCGGCCTATTTACCTAGCATTTTTTTCTTCTTTTGGTTTGGGTGCACTTGAACTAGCAAACCAAGCTTTTCAACCTTTTCTTTTTCACTGTTCTCCTATCTACATCTGCACTTATTTCTACCAGGAGCTCAGATTAGGCTGTTGAGCCTCCTTGCTTCTCTACCTATCTAAGAATCTGCCAAGATTAAACCGTTTGGACAGATAATGATTCTCTATCTTCTACAACAGGAAATTGAAACCTGGGGAGACCAAGATTTAGGCTGTTTGGACCTCCCTTTACCTGAAATCTTCAAAAATGGAATAACTTATTAAAATTGGAGTACAACAGTGGCACTTAGAATTGTACACTTTCATGGCCACCTCTTTGACTTCTCTTTGGAAATATGGAGTATTGCAGCACGCAAAGAACGACATATTTGGCATGTAAAAATGTCAATAATGAAAGATGAATAACCTGCTGCAGCAGGAGGCTAACAAATTGCATGGATCAATTTACTTCACCAAGTTGGATCTTCGTTCAGGATATCATCAAATCAGACTGAAGACAGAAGACATTTCGAAAACAACATTTAGAAGTCATGAGGGTCATTATGATTTTTTGGTCATTCCTTTTGGCCTTACCAATGCACCCTCAACATTTGAAGGTGTGATGAATTCAATTTTCAAACCATTCATTAGAAAATTTGTGTTAGTATTCTTTGATGATATACTAATCTACAACAAGTCTTGGAAGGATCATGTTGAACATGTTGACAGGGTGCTACAACTATTGGAGAAAAAACAATTATATGCAAAAAGATCCAAATGTTTCTTTGGACTAAAAGAGGTGGAATATCTGGGTCATATTGTATCTCATGGAGGAGTTAAGGTAGACCCTAGCAAAATTAAAGCCATTAACGAATGGAGAATCCCCACATCCATAAAGCATCTATGAGGATTCCTCGGGTTGACAGGGTATTATCGCAAGTTTGTTAAGAATTATGGGAGAATAGCAGCACCTCTAAGAACACTATTAAAGAAAGATGCATTTTGATGGACTCCAGAAGCAACAAAGGCCTTTAAACATCTTAAAGAGGCAATGTACCAAGCACCTGTCTTAGCTACACCGGACTTCACAAAAACCTTTATTGTGGAATGTGATGCTTCAGGAAA
>APFE030586539.1:5688-29313 GCA_000404065.3 Pinus taeda
ATCTTGATTGGATGTTTGACATACTAACATGATTTAACTTAAATCAATTTCTTCTAGGAGTTTGATTTTGCACTCCTACTGTGTACTATTGATACTATTATACATAACAACCCCATGTTTGACCTATTCATGATCTCTAATTGGTTAAAAATTACTTGCAAATTATTTTAATGTTGAATCAAGTTAATATGGAAATTTACAAAAAAAATGAATGTTGTTGGAGGCCTTGTAATAGAATACTTCCAAATTTAATGAAGTATGTGTTTTAAGCTATGAGTTTCTAAAAATAATGTAGACTCATGAAACATGGAAAAAGGATGGTAGACTTTATTTGGACATGAAAAATTAAACCTTTGAGACTCCTAACCTACCACCTACCCACTAAAACATAGGGAAACTTGACACTAATCTAAGACCATGACTGGGAACAATGTAAACCCTTATTTGGTGATAACAGTGGCTCCACTTGGGATAGTGTACCCCTATAGCACACTAAGAACTCGTAGATCCAGTGCTATCCATTTTTTAAAATAAAACATAAATACTTTTATTTGATTTGACAAGGATCTTATTCAAACTATTGGGCCTACAATGTGGGCTTAAGCTCTTTGTTTCAGCTTGTCATTATTAGCAATACAAGCTGACAAAAATGGAATATATACAATGTCATGAGTCGTTGATGAAACTTCAGCAAGTATAATGCTTTAGGAACCTACCATTGACAGGCCCTCCAGCATATGATCCTCCATCAATTTCCTGCAATATATAAGTGTTGTTCCCATGAAAACCAGTAATCTTAAAAGGACCCTTCCATAAATTCTCAAACTTACCATGCTTGCCCTTTTCCTCAATTTTGGCCTCCCATTTCAGCACTTTGTCTTGTATTTGGAAACTGTCTTCTTTAATCTTCCTTTCAAATGTATTTTAATTCTATTTTGGGCATGCTGATGGTTGTCACAGACTTCATTCCTCTTTTCTTGCAAAGCTATCAGCTAGTTTATCCTCCTCTGTATGGCATTTGGTTCTTCTTCAAGTCCTTGAATTAGTTTCAAGATTGATACCCCGAGTGATGTCAGAAAAACAGCTTTAGCACCATAAACTAATTCGTACCGTGAAGTACCAATTGATCTCTTTGTACATATCCTATCAGCCCATAAGGCGTACTTCAGATTTAAATGCCAAGCTTTCTTGTTCTCCTGCAATACCTTTTTGATGATTCTTACAATACTCTTATTTGATGATTCAGCAAGACCATTTCCTTGCAGATAGTATGTTGTAGAGTGTCCAAGAGTGATTTGATATTGATGACAGAAATTAATCATTTTCTTAGACTTTAAAGCTTGAGCATTATCTGTTATAATCTTCATGGGGCAGCCAAATCGAGACAATATATTATTCTCAAGAAAATAAATAATTGCTGAATCATTAGCTTGCCTTGTTGGGATCGCCTCTATCCATTTGGTGAAGTAGTCTGTTGCTGTGAGAATCCAGCGATGCTGTCTTGATGATGATGGATGTATTTCTCCAATAAAGTCTAACCCCCACTGCTGGAAGGGTGCTTCCACATAGATAGGAACCAAAGGTAGAGGTAAAAGTTTTCTTCTTCCTTCAAAAATTTGGTGTTCATGACATGCAACAACTCTTTTGTAAATGTCTTTAAACATTGTTGGCAAAAAATATCCCACACTTAGAATCTTATTTGTTGTAGCCTTCCAATAATGGTGTCCTCAACAATCACCTTTATGAAATTCTTCAATGACCTTTTCAACCTCTTCTTCAAGTAAACAATTCGACAAAATTCCTCATGTATCTTTCCAAAACAGATTTCTGTCAAATATAAAATATCTCAAAGATTTCATCTTAACAAACCTTTCTTTGGATTTTGTTAGATCAGCGGGAGCGTTGTGATGTTGTAAAACAAATACCACATCTTTGTACCAATCTGAAACAAGATATTTCTCATCAATTGGAATCAATTCTTCCTCATCATCAGAAATTTATGATATTTCTGTAGTCAAATTTATGTCAAGACAATCCAAGTTTGACTGAGTCATTAACTTTTCCAACCCTTGTCCCTTCACCAACTTGGTTGGTTTGATGTCTATATCATATTCCAACAATTTTGTGATCCATTTCCCCTCTTACCATCGGGATCTGCCTGAGTTAGAATGTCTTTCACCATAGTGCTTGGAACATATGCCACAATGTGAGAATGCTGAATGTAAATTTTGAAGTCTTTAATAGCTTTCACCAAAGCATAGGCTTGTTTTTCTAGAATATTATGCTTCAGCCCAGCATTGGCTAATGTTCTACTAAAGAAAAAGATAGGCTGTTTAGTACCTTGCTTTTCCTTTTGAAGCAAAACTCCAACAATTTTATTTTCAAAAGAAAATGTAAAAATCAGAAATTATTTTGAGAAATCTGGACTGATGAGTGCCTTCTTAATTTGCTCAAAAGACTTCTTTTCCTCAGGTGTCCATTTAATATCAACTCCTTTCTTTAACATCCTTGTTATATCTTTGACAATCTCAACAAAGTTAGGAATGAACCGCCTAAAAAAATTCACTTTCCCAAGAAATGATTGAATTTCTTTCCTACTTCTTGGAAAATCTACCTTTTGAATGGCGTTAACTCTATTAGGATCAATCCTAATTCCATCTTCAGAAATAATATGACCAAGTAATTTTCTTGTAGTTAAAGCAAAGATGCTTTTAGTAGGATTAAGAGAGATACCAAAACTTGTACATTTCAGCAGAATTTTTTCTAGGTGTTTCATGTGATCTTCTTCTTTCTTTGAAAATACTATTATGTCATCAAGATAAAAATCCACTATCTTGTCCTTTACTTTAGAAAAAGCAATGTCCATTGCTCTGTGGAAAGTCGCTTCCGCATTCTTGAGACCAAAAGGCATCTTGGCGTACATGAATGTGCCCCATGGTGTTGTAAAGGTTGTTTTCTCCTCATCATCCGTATGCACAAGAATTTGATTGTACCCTGAGAAGCCATCAAGCATAGACATTCTTTGTGAACCAACAATATTTTTCAGAATTGAATCCATCTTGGGAAGAGGATAGTTGTCTTTTAATGAAGCCTTATTCAAATTTATGAAATTAATACAAATTCTGATTTCTCCACTCTTCTTTCTAACCGGAACCAAATTTGCAAGCCAATTTTAGAATCTGATTGGGACAATGATTTTAGCATCCAAAAGCTTCTTAATCTCCTTTTCAATCAATGGCATGAGAAGGGGATTAATTCTTCTCAACTTCTATTCGATTGGTTTCTCATTTTCTTTAATAGGAATAGTATGCTGGAAAATGGAAGGATCATGTTGTTTTAAGTCAACATAACTCCAAGAAAAAACATCAACAAACTTCTTCATCATCTCAATATATTTGAATTTCATATCAACTGAAAGAAACTTTGAAATTTTGATCATTTTAGGCAAATTTGATGTACCCATAGTACAACTTTCTATTTCCTCTTCATCAGCTTGTATCTTTGGTGATTTGAACACATCATTCTTATCAAAAAGCTTCTCAAGAGGAATAAGTTCCTTTGGTATTGAATTATTCTTTAATTGCAAGACTTTAAAATTTTCTTTAGACTCAACAAGCATGTTTTGTTGATCTACTTGAGTACTTTCAAATTATTCTTTCACCTCAATAAAATTCTTTACCTGTTGATCATCTTCAAAAACTTGCCAATTGATGATATTATCTGGTATACCTGGTCTATGACGAACTTCAATCTCATATTTCTTAGAAGAATGAATAGGAATGACGAAAAGACTTGCCGAAAAAGCAAGAGAATCAACAATGGAATTTTGGTCTCTAGTTTTGACAATGAAAGAATAGGCTTGAAAATTCTCCAACATGTCTAAAACTAGACTTCTGTATGCTCTCATTCTTACATATTTTGTTTGATAGATACCTTCAACTTGTCTAATGACCAATTCAGAATCTCCAAAAATATAAATATTCTGAGCCTTCATTCTTATCAAAACATCTAGACCCAAAATCAAAGATTCATATTCAGCCATGTTATTTGTGCAATCAAAATTCAGTTTGTAAGAGTAAAACTTACTCTCATCACTTGGACTTATAATCCAAATTACTGCTCCTACCCCTTATTTTCCTACTGATCCATCAAAGTATAATGACCACCATGTCTCCATCTCTTTGTCATTTACTTGCTAATTTTCTGCTTTCATTTCTTCTAGACCACTATCAACTGATTCATTAAAACGAATGGTAGATCCAAGGTCAGTATTAAATGAATAAATAGGAAAATTTTGAGGTTTATCTTTGCTTCTTACCATATAAGCCATTCTAGTCTCCCGATACAATCTCCTTTGTTCACCAAAAATAGGAATGTAAGGTCCATCTGCATTGTGGCTTTAATTTTGTTGCCCGTGATCTTGATAGCAACATCCCAAAATTTGGCAGAATATCAACCACAAAAATGTCCATAAAAATTGTCTTTGTTGGGATTTGTGTTAGACCAAAAACAACATCTTTGATTAAACGAATACATTGGGCTCTTTTTGAGTCAAAAGAAAACAAATACTTATATGGTCTTGTTACCTGTAACCCTAACCTTTCCATAATTACTTTGGGCATGAGATTATGAGAAGCCCCTGAATACAACATAGCATTATGTAAAATCATATCATGAATACTAATGCTTACATAGAAAGGAGGAAACTCTTCATTTTGATCATCTTCTAACCTTAACCCAAATATATAGTAGGATTATCTTCTTGGACATTCAAATATCGGCAGCTCTTGGTTGTGAATTCAACATCTCAACAATCTTGCTTCTATATTGATTTACCTTGAGAATCTCACTAAAAGGGACGGATATTTTAATCTTTGAAATTTCATTCTCAAGGTTGAAAACGGAAACATACTTTTCAACTTTTTTTGAGAGGAGGAGGAAGTTGAGTGTCTTTTCTACCAAGTGGAGAGTCTTTCTTACCTTCAGCAACCTTTGGGGTATCATTTTTGGCTTCAGCAACTTTTGGAGCATCTTTCTTAGGCTACGCTTTGTTTGCAATAATTGCCACATTTCTGTTTCTAAGATTATATTGTTTTTTCATTTGAAATATGGCATTCTGATACCCTTTAAGATAATCTGAAAGTTCTTCTCCTTGATTGACCAAATCTAACTCATCATGCTCTTCTTTAGTCAAGAAAATTCCTGACATCTCTTCATCAAGACAATGGATAGATTCTTAAGGAATTTCAGGATCATCTTCTTCATCAACCAAATTATGCTGAAAAGGAGGTCTCACTGGAGGGTCGAGTTGCTGATTTCTATTTTCTCTTGGTCTTTGTTGGTTTTGAGGTCTCTTGAATTGAGGGTTTCTAAATTGAGGTTCATGTTGTACAGGAGGAGCAGAAGTGTTTCCAAGAGCTAACCTATCCATCAACTTCTCCATGGTTTTCATCATTGAGTCTAATTTACCTTCAGGAGTTGAAGAGGAAGGTTTCTCTTCTTCTTTCAATTTAGTTTTTCCCATTTTTGACTTTTTAGTAGCTATCATGTTTACCTCTACCTTTACTACATTACTCTGCATTTCAGCAAGTGTAGGTGATTCTCTTTCTCTCAACAAGAGAGAAAAGTCATAGTCAAATGCTTCAACATATCTCATTTTTGCAAGGGCCTCTGGAGGTTTCAACTAAGCTAGAATTGAGGTAAACACTTTATTGAATCTTTTTTAAAATTTCTGAATAGTTTCATCAGGTGCCCATCAAAGGTTGTTATATTCAGTAAGTGCTTGAACTGGATTAGTTCTGTTCTCCCATTTTCTTAGAAATCTGTCTTCAAATTCAACCCAGTGTCGAATTCTTTCGGGTGTAAGAGCTTTAAACCATTTTCTATCTTCACCGATAAAGGTTTGTGCAAATACTCTTAGCTTCACATCCTCATCATCAACTTCTTCTTTGTCAGCGAAATCATTAAATTTGTCTACATGTTCTTCTGCTATAATTTCTTAATCACCACCACAAGTAGGGATCCTAGTAGCATATTTACTAGGAAGGTCATGCAAAACAGTAGGGAGCACGAGTGGGGCATACCTAGCAGGTGTAGCCATGATTAAAGGAGGAACAATAGTTGTAGGAATAACAGGAACAAAAGATGAAGAACTTATATGAGGAGGACTGCTTGGTTTGTGTAAGCTATTAGGAATGGTAGAAGATGAAGAATTGATATGAGGAGGACCACTTGGATTGTGTAAACCACTAACAAATGAACTCCAATTTGGAAGAGGTAAACCAACTTTAGATTTAAGCAGGACTTCGAAAGGGTCAAGTTCTTTCAATTTATCTAAAGCTTCCTTTTCTAACAATAGCTCAGAGGTAACAACTTCCCAAAACTCTTCTTTGTCTTCTTGTGATACTAGGGCTAAGGTGTTAATTCCTCTCTTTTGCAGGTCTAAGATAATACCAATGAGTTCCTCTTCATTTTCTGAACTAAACAACACTTCCCGAATTTTATCATCAACCTTTCTATCTTGAGGACTTCTTGAGAATTTAGAGAGAAAATATTTTGAATAAGATGGAGTACCTGATATTTTTGAAAATCTTTGATTGATTCTTGAAGTAATTTTTGGATTGTCTCCAATGGTAGGTGGATTGGGATCAAGATTTCTCTGTGTGTATCTCCTTCTTGAAGCCACCTTTAAATTTTTGAAAATATATGGAGTCACCAAGGTGGATTACAGCCTCGAGAAAATTTCTGAGCTCCTGCTACCTTTAGAAGCTCAGTGTTTTCAGGAATGAGTAATATTTAGGCTCCCAACAAACGCACCAAAATGTTATCACAAAATCTGACCTTGATAGGTTGCTGATCAAGTAGACTCTGAGTAACTCTTTCAAACCAATCTCTTGGTTGAGGCTTAGCCTCCTCAACCTGAGAGAGCTCTCTCAATAGGTTTAAGATTTTTGATTAATGATTAGATGGCTAACTCTAGGAACAAAATGGACAAATGTATAACTAGTTGACTGGTTGAATCAAATATTAGCAAACATCTATTGGGCTATGGAGTCAATATAATCTTCAACAAAACAACATGCTTAGCAAAACATGGAAGTCAAGGGACTTTGAGTTTAGGTTTATAAATAAAATAGTAACACAATGAATCAACACAGTTTACAAGCATGTGAAGGAAGTTAGAGCATTTTCCAATGAATTCTAAGTATCACAAGCTCATACCATTGCAAATAGGCAATTTAAAAAGGCCATAAGAACATCAAACACATAAACTCCTTGTGAATCCTGAGTAGTCGAGTTGATCTCTTTATTAAGTATCAAAACCACAGTTTCTTACAATAACACAACTTTCTTTTGCTAATAAAATTACCAAAACCTGAGGAATTTGATTCTCAAGCTTTATATGGAGTTTTACAACCTTGTATACTAAGATCCATTTTTAGAGGAATTCAAATTCCTAACTTAGACACTTATCTTTTCATAAAACAAATTACTTAATTACAACTTAACGACTAGCTGTCTTTAAGAGTCCTAATACAAATAGGAGTGAAACTCCTAAAACATGCTTCTAACAACCTTATCTATGACTTCAATACATTCTTTAATTAGCTGCCCACCCATGTCTTTGAGCTTGATGATGTCCTCAGTGTTGTTACAAAACTTGCTGAGTCATGACCTAACTATCTTGGTAACCAGGAGATAGAGTTCCTCCTTTTAAGGTTCTTAATCCCTTCTGCTTATCTTTGAGTAGTTTTGTTGGTATACATGTGGCATGCACTAATAACACATGAACATTTCATTTTCCACCTGTGCAAAGAAAAGGAAACTTGAAAATAAGGAGGAAAGACAAAACATGACTGTGTTACGAAAATACTTTGTTTTCGTAGCATAACTTTTACATCATTTGTGAAATACTTCCTGGGACTTTGCTTTCTACACCACTTCCATCTGAGACTTCATTCATGATCCCATGTCTACCAGAAACTTCAAAATTTGGAACTAATCAAACCTTACCTCCAGAAAGAATCCATAAGTTCTAAATGATCATCTTTAGCAGTTTCATAGCACGCTTCAATACGACCTTCAAAAATTTGTAGTTTGGGAGTTTTTAAAAATTCCATGAAGACTGATATGATCAACCAAAAAATCAAAATCACTTACCCTTATAGATGTTCTTCTTCACGACTGTTCTTGCTTTTATATGCCAAAACTCTTTTTATGTGCCAAAACTATTTTAATATATCTTCTTCACTACCCCTTTTCAACACCCTGTTTCATTATTGCTGTAGACCCTTTTCCAGATTTGGTTAGTTGTATTTCTAGGTCTTCAATTTGCCTCTTCAAGCTCCTATTTGTAGCTCTCAGTTAAGCATTAATCTTCCTTACAAATCTATCTTCTTTGTTTGTAGGAACACTCCAGGCAAAGTATTGAGTTTCACTGTTTACTATTTCTGGTTTGGACACCTTTCAACTTCCCAGAGAGCCTTCATCCTTTTGAAATTTTTCCTTTCAGCAGCATGCTCTCTTGCTCTCACTCTTAGTCTAGAAATTTCATTGTTGGCAACTTTTAACCTTTCTTCCATAACCTCATAACTCGCTTTTTTTGTTTGAGTGGCAGGAACTGTGCTTTTGTCACCTTCAGGTCTTGGAAACAGAATGTCAATCAACTCTTATTGAACATCAAATGTTTCTTCTATTCTCCCCAGCTCAATATTGGACTCTTACATCTTCTTGGATTGCTCAGTTAAGGTTTTTTTGGGTTTGAAAACAAATGCTGTGACATCATCCTCAAATTCCAATTTCTTGGAGGGTTTCATTTTCTTTGACTTTCCTTGATCAGATTTTATCACATCTACCTGCACCAATGGGGATTCTGCAATATCAATGGCTTTTAAAATATCATCTAAATCACCCACCACGCTGGAACCTTCTCCCGAGATCATTATTTTACCTTTCTCCTTTTCAATTTGTCTTCTAGTCAATCTGTTTTGAATTGGTTTGTTGGTTGATTGTTCTTATGTCATTCCCTTAACCCGAGGCATCTTTTGCTTTGTAGATTCAGGAGTTTCAAGGATGACCACTGGTGATTTGCTTACTTGTTCTTTCACCTGCTTCCTAGGTTTCAACTTAACATACCTTTTTCCCTGGACATTACAAACTTGCTGGTTTCTGTTGATGGAGTTCCTTTAACCCTAGGGCTAATGTATACACCTTTTTTTCTGCTCTAAAGTCACATAAAAACAAAAAATAAGACCATTATTTGTTGATCCTCTTGAGTTCATGCAGAACTATCAGTTTAATTAGACCATGATGAAAGAGGGAAGTTTCACATCCTTGAGATTTCAACTGTACTTTATCTGCCATCTTAGCTACACTTAGAAATAAGAAGTAAGGCAAATCTAGAGAAATCATACCAGTAAAATGTAACAGGAGTTTAAAATGATATGAATAAAACCTTTGATATCTGCCTTCAGAGGTGAAATAACGTTGAATGTTGAAGAGCAAGTTGGTATAGCTATCCTTGATGTAGTCTTTGGGAACTGCCTTGGTTAAGTCGGTTTCTGAAAATTCTGGCTTTAGGAACACCTTACATGGTTCCATGTCGAATCTAAAATTTTTGAACCATGTCTCTTGCCCCTTTATGAATTTCTGTCACCAACGCTATGACATTTGGAGAAATTTGCAAGTTCAGCATTCCGACCTTTGTGATGGAGCCAATGAAATGTAGTGCAAACTCCTTTGTCACCTGAGTATGTCCTCCCTGGAATTTCTTACAAAACTTCCAGCATCCTGCTTTCTTGAAGTTTTCTACAACTACTTTGTCTCTGATTAAGACCTTAGTGCTTTCAGGCTCTGTTCTCAAGCAATGACTAGACCTATGATGTTTCTTCTCCTCTGTCATCTTTCCTTTTGAATTCCCGTGACAAAACTAACCTCTTTTGAAATTCTTTTGATCAGCCTCGCTTACCAATGGTGGTCAGCCTTGCCAGAATTATGGATGAGGAAAATCTTGGTGGAAAATTACCAAAGCTTACTGTTCGGAAAAATTATGTTCGAGGGTTTGCATGCAAACTAAAATGATGAGACTAGCCAGCCATTTCGAATTTGAAATTATCTTTCATAATGAACCATAAATTCAAAATGATGAGTTTGGATGGCGACATGCTTAAGGATTGACTCCTATTTGACACCTAATAATGAAAATTATAACAAAATATTAACGAATTGATGTTTAACAAGATTGTTCTCTGAATCCACGCTTTTGTAGCACACAGGGAAAAGCGCTACGAAAAGAGCAGCGTTTTCGTAGCGCAAAACATACATTTTACACTCTCTACGCTACAAAAATGTGGTTTTGAGGCTAATTCCAAAAATTTTCAAAATGGCTTAAGCTATGAGTTTCTAAAAGGAATGCAGGACTCATGAAACATGGAAAAATGATGTTAGACTTTATTTGGACATGAAAAATTAAACCTTTGAGACTCCTAACCTACCAACTACCCATTAAAACATAAGGTGACTTGACATAATCTAAGACCATGACTAAGAACAATGTAAACCCTTATTTGGTGATAACACAATAGATCCTCCATCTTGAGTTTCCACAACTCAAAACTCTGACCATTAAATTTATCGATCTCTATCTTTCCACTCCTCGCCATATTCTTTCACCACCAGAATCGATCTCACAGATCTCCCATTGAACAGGCTCTACCACATGCCCGAGAGAAACCCCTCAGTGACAAAGGCATCCCATTGAAGCCAAAATAGCTTTGATACCAAATGTAGGTTTTAATCCTATATAGAAATTACCTGCATTCTGATTCTAAAACACAGAGAATAAACAACGCGAGAGCATAACACATAAAACACATATACATAAAGATTTTTCCCTTTGATCCCAAAACTGGGACTACTGGATTGATTTTTCATTATATTCCTTCCAATGTTATAATACATATTTATACACGCTGAAGCATCCAATACCATGGACCGAAAACCATTGTGTCCAATACCATGGACCAAAAACCATCGCATCCAAAAACATGTGCGAAAATCATGCACAAAACCATAGGTGGGTCTGCCCAACCTAACATAGGTTCCAAAACCAAAATTTTTCGGGGCGCTGCCCCGGACCCCATAAAGTGGGGTTAACTACACCCGTCAAACCTCCTGTGACCCCCCTGCTATGCAATCGATGCAATGAATGGGGGGGACTCTGCACCCCCCTCTAACCCCACGGTTAACTACGTGGGCTAGTCATGGAAAGAATATAACACAACCCAACAAGGGGGTGAATCAGTAGTGTGGACAAATTATACAATTCCTCACAAATTGCACTTTTCAATCACTTTAACAAGTATTCATAACATCATAAAAATCAAGAATATGAGAAACATATACACAAGACACCAATCTTGTTTTTATTACAAGCTTCAACTTGATTACATCATTGCCCCACAAGCTGCTAATCTTCTTTTTATCAGCTTCTACTGAAAGGAACTTATATCCTTACTCTTTTATCATCTACCAATAAAAGGGACTACTTCCCCTAGTCGTTTACCAATACCCACTGGAAGGGACCCTTTCCCCTGCTCGTTTACCAATACCCACTAGAAGGGACACTTGTCCCTTCTCGTTCAACAACCTCTGCTGAAAGGGACTCTTGTCGCCAATTATTCTATAGCAGCCACCAGAAGGAGTTTCTACCCTTAGCCTGAAAGTTACCACTTGCTAGCCATGTTGGCCTAAATTTCATCCATTTTCAAACTCATATCAATAGGCCTTCTATGCTTTCAAAATAATTGAATTCTTTAATCACCAACACCTTCAACAATCTTTGATTACTGATGTAAACACCTTCAACAATCTTTGATTACCGATGCAAAACACCTTCAACAATATCTATTTGTTGAAACAAACACCTTTAACAATCTCTGGTTGCTGAAACAAATCACCATCACCTTCAGCAATTTATGATTGCTGATAAAAACACCATGCTTTTCTTTACAAATAACATCATTCTATTGCCCTCACAATTTTTCTACACACACCTATGCAACAACTAGCAGCTCACACACAGTCTGTTGCATTCTACCTCTCATCCATCTCTCTATTGTTCGAGCTTTTCTTTATAGAATTATGCATTGATATTTTTGAATTGGACTGTTGTTATCTCGCTCTTCGATCTTCTGCATGAATTAATATTTTTTTCCTTTGTCCTGTTCAAATTAGTATTTTAATTCTACTCTTTAAGTCTTCTTCTTCTCCTCACCTATTACTTTAATAAATTCTGAGTTTAACTATTGTTTTCTTCAATTCTTTCTTTGTTATACGATTTAGCAATGCCCTTGCTATTTTTAGTTACTGCTAACAATGACTTAACTACCAAATCTTGTTGCTACAACTAACTATTTTTCCAAATCTTCCTATTTCTATTATGTTTGGCTTTAACTGCTAAAGAACAACACTTAATTATTTCCAACTTGTTCATGCTATTTAGTGCTCTGTTGTGTTTTGTGTCACTTAATTGTTACTTATCGTTGCCACCAAATCAAGTTGGCAACTCATTCATTCATGCCAGATCACAAGGAATTTTAACGTTCATGCTTGTTATCAGGCTCATGTCATTGTCATCAACCCATGCTTCCATGCACAACACTTTTCTATAGCTCAAAAGGCCTTTGCAACCCTTTTTAAATTTAGTACAAAAATTCTGTCAAAACTATCGAATTGGCCTTTAACACCTTTTTATTTCGCTCTCTTACTTGTTTTTCACCATAAGGCTAGGTCTCCATGACCATCAACTTAGGTCCTTGGGTGCGAAGCCTTTTCAACACTATGTAGGTTGATTCCCTATGCTAAAGACTCCACATCGTTCATCATGCCTCTACATGAGGCGACCAAGCACCAGCCCAAATGCCAACACTTAGCTGCTTTCAAGAGCCTCCACAACTCTTTTCAATTGTCATGCCCATGGTCACTCTTTGTGAAATAAGTCCTAGTGCTGGTGCTTAGCCCATAGCCCCTACTATCCCAATGCATACTCTTTATGCCTCACAATAACCCATCTTGGTCATGCTGTCGAGTCGACGTGTCTCGTGGGGAGTGCCCGGTCATGATTTGATTGGCTACAAGTTATTTTATTGTCTATCCTTCATGTCCCAACACCTATTTCCTGACACATTCCTTCATGCTCCCTTAACAAAGTTTTGGGTTCTATCGCACGGGCTTAGTTGTACTATGGGGTCCTCCCGCTACAACAAGAACCAATAGAAAAACTCTTCGAGCCGAGTCCGTTGTTGCGTCATCCCGATGCCTCTAGCCCAACACATCCCTTTTATGCCTTGTTAACAACCCATTGGGATCCATCCAACGTGATGACGTTAGTATGACGTCACTCATGCCACGTTTTAACCCGTTAGTGGTCCACATGTCACCCAGATACATGCCCCTAGGGTCGCTAAAAATGAAAAACACACCTGCCATGTGTCCTGCTCTGATTGGACCACGTCATGTTGATGTCACCATCCACGTCATCTCGTGTGAGCCAATAATATGATGACACTTGTCCATCGGACAAAGGAGAGAGAAAATTCCTTTGAGGCCTTGTTTTGCGAACATTTCCTTCATTATTTTAATTTTTTGAAAATCGTAAGGTTCAAACCTTTAGTCTCTGGCACCACTCCTAAGAGGATTGTGGTTTTAGGAGGGGTGCCCCTAGAGTAATTATCCATTGATGATGTACAGATCAAATGTACAGGAAACCACTTCTGAGACTATAGAGCCCATCTAACAAACTATCTTTTGTGCCCCTAGAAAGATGCCACATGGCCTGGCGCTTTCCTCTCGACACTTAGCCACGTGTGCTGCAACTGTAACCCTTGGGATATCTCCATCGGGATGGCATCATCCTGGTCCTCCTCTTGCTGCAATCAAAATGATTTCCAGTGTTAACGTGTATGCCATGTCTGCTCGAAGCTCTTTCTTAGAGGCTTTATTATCCTTTCTGCTACACTTTGGTAATATGTGAAACTTGGCTACTTGTCAAGGCTCCTTCAAATTCCTTTTTAGCTCTGCAAACATTGACTTGGGTTCTTAGAGCTCTGATCGACTCTATATCATGATTGAGGAGGGCATTTTAGGGCTTCTATATACTGTTGGAAATCTCTTCATATCTCTATCCATCTGGGTGTCTTACACTTGCATATCAGATGATATGTTTCCCAATAATTGGCTTCAAATCCATTGCTCCATTTTGCTGCCATTTTGTCATGTTACTCCATCAGTCTGTTCCTTGAGACTTTCTTTGACACCTGTGATACCTATTGTTTGCAATGAACACTTTGTTTTCATCACCCTATTGCCATCAATGACAACATACTTACCAATGCAGTCATCTTTTCCAATATTTTCCATTGTCTTTGCCACCAACGAAAACACATTTCCAACAATATCCCCATTTGGCATTAATAGCAACACTAAGATCAAACAACAGATCATTACCATCTTGACACTTATCCCTTTACTTTTCCACTAATCATTTTTCATTTTGTGTTTGATCAACAATACTTCTCCCCCTTTGACATCAATGGAAAATATACTAACATGCTCCTCCTATCAACAATCTCCCTATGTCTTCTGATCCTGTGGACCTACCAACTATTGCTTCTTTTGCTTAAAACCTCAAGTACCTATGATTTGATCTAAAAAACTTCCTCTCTATCCTGTGAATAATATTGAGTTGAAGGGAAAGGAGTATTTACTTCCAATATTTTCCTCAAGCAAGCAAGAGGGATCTCTTTCTGAAACAACACATGCTTGTGGAACTAAGCCATGAGACAATGATTCTTGTTGGTTTGAGTCTCATCTAGGATTACATTCATAAGAATGCATACCTAGACACATACACCTATCCTTTAGCAAAAATAAAAACCTTTCCTATGCATGACACCATCAATTGTCAACAAAGTACAACATTTTGAAAAACATAGAAGGACTCTCACCAATGCATACCTAGACCAACAACTCATCTTGTGCTTTACCTGAAAAAATTATAAACAAACTCACCATGACACATTTGATCCTCGTGAATAACAATCATATCAACACTAGATCACATGAACACCATACTATGACTAAGATTCTAATGACTGTAAATACCGATTGACAATACCTTTTCTACCAAGTGATACCAAATTAAAATGATGCCAACTATTGAATCAATGCCACTGTTAGCAATAGTTGAGAACCTAATCACTGAGTGTCCTCATCCTCTAATCATGCTCTGGTCACCATAAATCTGATGTTTGATTACCATTGTAACAACCCCAGGTTAAAATTTCATGTAATAACGATCATAAAGGAAAAATAAGACAAAGGTCATGGGACATGTATTCCAAGCTGAATATTGGCAAAAACATCCTAGTTTGGGTGTTCATTTGGTTATTATGGCTAAAGTAAATTAGAAAAGGCAATAGAAAGGAATTTGAAAAGGCAAGGGGCATTAATTAGCATTTTATTTATGAAAATAATGGAAAATAGGAGGAAAGGAAGGTGAAAGGTCACAGGTTGCATGTGAGGAGGAAAATGAAGGAAAATAATGGAAATTGAAGAAATTAGAGGCATCATTGGTTAAAAATATTCTGAGGATAAGTTCATAGCTTTTGTTAGTTTAGTTTTGGAGCTTTCTCTCTATTCTCTCTCTTTCTCATACTCTTGCACACTTAGAGAATTCTTGGAGTACTCTAGCATTGAAGGAAGGAAGGCAAAGGAAGAACAAAAAAGAAAGGGGAAGTAAAGATCGAGTAACGAAGAGTTGGATCAAGTGGCTATAATGGGATTACTTGTAGGTATTGAGTTGCATGTATGATTTCCTTGCTAGTTTTGCCATGCATAGTATATGCATGTGTGTATTTAGTTCTCTTGTTGACATTGGCATGGGTTTTTCTAGGTGTGACAATGGTTTTTAGGCTTGCCTTGCCATTTTTAGATACCCACGGTGTGATGGGGTTCTTTTACTTGGTTGAGCTAGATTGTCGAATGGTCTCAAAACTAAGTGGAGTGGTCTCAAGAAAATTACCAAGGGCCTAGGAATTCGTTGACCTATAATAGTAGGATACATGGTAAAGCCCGAGGGTGGAGATGGAAAAATTCCTTATAGTTTAGGTGGAGAGATCTAAAGGCATCCATGCTTGTTTAGGGCCTAGTGATCTCTTGACTAGTATATAGCAGGATTACGGTAAAGCCTGTAGTGTATGCTTATTTTTTGGGCCTAGGAATCCCTTAACCATAATGGTGGGATACAAAGTAAAGCCTAGTTGTATAGATGAGGGATTTTGGCCTAGGAATCCCTTGACCGGTAGTAGCAGGATACATGATAAAGCCTGAGGAAGCCTGGTTGGATTTTTTTGTGAGTCCCATATTCATGCTTGGAATATGACACAGGGATGATTAGTTGAAAGAAATATTTGGTTCACCGAATCTATGGTTGGGTGGTACGTGGAAGTCCCTGACTTTGTTGGCTTTTACATATATTAATAAGAGCTCTTTTCCTATTTTATTCCATGATTTCTTATACTTCTTATTATGTGGCTTTAATGGATGTTTTATCATTGATATCTTTCTGGTTATGAGCATGATTTATGACAGACTTAAGTTATGTCTCTCATCATGTTTTGATTAATAAAGGAATGAATAATGAATGTATGACCTAATAGATGATAATGAAGCTATTATGAGAGGGCATCGGTCCTTATTGATGATCCTCATATAAGTATGAAACCCCTATGTTCAGATGTGTATTTAAGACCTATACATTACATGCTCATGAAGTGTTTTACAGAATGTTTGTCATGATATGCCTTGTTAGGTCAGGTTCTTGTCTAAGTTTTGTATGGAAGATTTTTTTCCTACATTCATTTATCATATCTAAGAGTTTCATTAAGTTTTGGGCAGAGGTTTGGACCCTAGCCTTGAAAAAGTGGGTTAGATCTCGCGGTCACTGGCACAAAACTAAGCAAAAATGACTGCAGTCGCTCCCTTGTAGGCTTATGCTTGTGACTGGAGGGCTATAGTCGAAATCAGGTAGTGTTATGCCAACATCCATAGGTCATATTAGTGAAAAAAAGAGGCTTAACGTAGGGCATGGGCACTTGGAAGGTTGGTTTAGTCTTTTGGGGTCCTATAGAACCTAAGGAAGGTCAGTAAGGTTTGGTTTTGTCAATTCCACTTCCTTAAGGTGATATAGGAGGTTCATTCATATCATAGTAACTATTCATCACATATTTACCTCGATGGACCGATAATCTTGGGCAAGTATGGGAGGAGGGTGTTCTAGAGTGGTGTCAGGGTATGTTTCAACCCTTGGACTAGATAGGTGAAATGTGTTTGTCATGCATGCATCTAGGTTTTATATGTGCTTGTTATGTATGCATAATGGTGGTCATTATTATAGTTGCGTTGTCATGAGGAAGTTGATGGCGTTGTTGTTGGAATTTAGTCATCATGAGTACATGTCAGCTATGCATTTGTTATGCATGTTAGTTTCTACATGTTGTTATGCATGCATTGCCATGGTTATGGTTGTTGTGCATGAGGTCATGGTATGTAGTTGTTATTGTCATGCATGGAAACTGGATAATGGTTGAGAAGATGTTGATATATTGTTACGATTATGATTATACATGTATCGTGATAATCTAGTTGATCTTGCAGATGAGATATCCTTCCCTGAACTATATTGAGGTATGTTGATTATGTTTATATTTTGGTTTAGCTAACATGATATGCTTGCAGGAAGAAGATCAAAGATGACTAGTAAGATAGTAGACTACAGTTCATGAGAATCTCCCTAATAATCAAATGAGAAACATGGTGATTAGTACTCCCCTCACATAGTAGACACTTTGAGAAGTTTGAACGTAAAAATAAGAAGTTGCAAAGAGGACAATGAAAGACTTGCCAAAGCACATGAGAAACAAGCAGAGGTCAATGCAGTTATTCTTCATAGTTTTTCAAACTTGCAGAGACATGAACAACCATGGTTCAGTTATGAGTAGGAGGAAAGGAAGAATGGGGAATATGGTAATAGGTCTCATGGTGGTCACAGGTCATATAGGGATGACATGGTCAAAGATGACAAGTTCTTGGATACGGTGGATAGGAGAGGGGATGGGCACAAGTTCTATTCTAGTTCTGGGCCCTATAGGTACCATGGTCATCATCGTTATCATCCTTATCGGAGGAATGATAGGGGGTATTTTCCTGATGAGTTCAAGAAAAATAAACCACCTAGATATGATGGAGATTTGAAGAAGTCGAAAGATGCAGAAGCATGGTTGCTTGGGATGAAGAAGTTATTTGAGCTGCATGATTACACAGAGAACATGAAGGCTAGAATAGCTATCTTCAACCTCAAAGGGAAGGCAAACATATGGTGGGAGGCTGTGAAGTAGGTTAGAGACATCATGGCAGAGGAGCTGAGTTGGCATGAATTCAAGAGACTCTTCAAGAAGAAGTATTTGTCATAGAGGTTATGAACAAGGATTCCTATGAGCTAAATATGGGATTGATGACAGATGAGGAGTATACAACCAAGTGCTTGGAGTTATTGAGGCGTGTACAATATCTTAAGGATGATAAGGCCAAGGTTCAAAGGTTTTTCAATGGATTACCATTAGCATTTAAAGATCATATTGGGTATGATGAGCCTCGGTGACTTGAAGAAGTCATTGGGAAGTTGAAGCACTATTATGAGAAATCAAAGAGAAGACATAATCTCAGCAAAGTTGGAAAGATAAAGTGAAGACTAAAGGTAAATGGTAGCCAAAGAGAAAAATACACTAGGATGGAGGTGAGAAAGAGAATGTTGTTCCTTACAAGAATTTCATTGTAGTTGGGCAGGGGCATGGGTCACATCCTGGAGGGCAACAAAATAAAGGTGATGGTAAGGGACAGTTGTAGTGTTGGATACATGGAAAGGAGCATCTCAATAGGGATTTTTCTATTGTATTATAGTGGTGGGCCTCATATTATAGTGCAGAGGAAACATTCCTCGGATCTAGCAACATTGAATAACAGGTAGACAGATCACCAAGCACATATTATCATGATGGAATGTAAGCTTTGTCATCAAGTTGTTTCTATTTTAATTGAACTTGGATATAATTATAGTTATGTTAACCTTAACGTAGTGGACAAGTGTGGTTTGAATAAAGAAGTACATGTAGATTCATGGTTAGTGCAATTGGATACAGGTACAAAGAAGAGAGTTCATCATTAGGTAAGATCTTATGCACTTTAGTTGAATAGTATGCCTATATCGGTGCATTTGAATGTACTTCTGTTGGGATCATACAATATTCTTCTGGTTATTGATTGATTGTATCTTCATAGGACTAAGGTGGATTGTTATGAAAAGGCTATTGAATGCTTGGATGAAAATGGGGAATAGGGAATCTTGTAGGGTAAGTGTTGGCATTATGGATAAAGTGTTGTCCTTGATGGCAACTCGTACAGGTGATGGGGAGCACTGTACATCAGGTCAGTAGCAGAGATTGATGATCAACTTTCAAATATTAGAGAAAATAATGGGTACGCAAGTACTCAGTACAAAAGGCGCGTACACGCAGGTATGCCATACATAAAGTGCGTACATACCCGCAGGTCACCCGTTCAGAAGGTGCGTACCCCCAGTTCACTCACTTCAAGGTAGAAAAGCGCGCTCACGTGGGGTTTCTTATGTTTGGCCCGTGGTATTTAGCCGACGTATCGTGTTATTATGGTTTTGGCTCGTGGTATTGTGAAAGGCCTAAGGCTATAAATAGAGAAGGAGATCACTTGGCTAAATCTTCTTTTGAAAATTGAATATCTTAAGATTTGAAATATTGGATTCTCGGTTTAAAAGCTTGATCTATAAAAGAGAAGTTGAAAGCGAATCTGTGAATGGTGATCTCTCGAGCGCAAGATCAGATTTGAGCATCTGACTGTATTTCGGCCCTAATCATAGGTACGCAGGTGATTAACGGTGCACGTGCGTGGGTACGCAGAGCAGAAGAAGGATAAGTGTGTGGGTACGCAGAGGTGACGAAGGCGCAGTGCGTGGGTACGCAGAGCGACAGAGGTTCAGGTGCGTACGCACAGGAAAAGTACGCGGTGCGATAGTGTCTTTGGATGCGTGGCTTCAGTGAAGTACGCGGCGCGATAGTGTATCTGGGTGCATACCTGCAGCAACAGTACGCAGCGCGATTGAAGAAGAAGTGCGTGGGCACGCGGTGCAACAGAAGGCTTTCTGCGGGTACACGCAGGGGCACAGAAGGTGAAGTGCGTGGGGACGCAGGCCAGTGGAAGGAAAACTACTTATCTGTCTTAAGATCTTCTGTTGACTGAATTTTTCTGTTGATAAGGTGTTCTGGGTTTAGTTCTATTATTGTTGATCTGGTTACTGCAGCTGACTGTGTAATTTACATGTACTTGATGATCATTTGATGTATATGGATCCAGTTTGAAAATTTATGAAAAGTGGTCCTTGAAAAGAAGTAGGGGGTTGTAGCTCCCTTTTAGGAGAGACTGGAAAACGAGAGAGAGTTGTAGCTCTCTGCAGGTTGCAGCCTGCGTACTGGTAAAGGACTGCACCAGTACAAGACCATTGTAAAAGGAGTTTCTAATTTGAAAGAAGATAGAGACATATTGCAGCAGGTGGTTTTCACCCACATTGGGTTTCCACCTTATATCTGATGTTCTTTGATGTGACTGTCTGTTTTTCTTGTTCATGCTCATTGTTTTATGGTACTGATATGCAAAAATAATTCAAAGTATAAATAAGGAAGAATTGTTAAAAGGACTAGATAATACTGATTCACCCCCCCTCTTAGTATTATTTTCAACAATTGGTATCAGAGCAGGTCCTTTTGAAGAAGCTTGATCGCTTGAAGGAAGATCTTTCATCATGAGCAACTACGAGAGGGAAGCATCTATCAGGCCACCGATTTTTGATGGGACAAACTTCAACTATTGGAAGGTAAGAGTTACTGCATATCTTCAATCTCTTAGTACAGAAGTCTGGAACATCATAGAGACAGGCTACACTTTTCCTTCAACTACTCCTACAGATGCAGACAAAAAAAAGAAATACGAAACAAATGAAAAAGCAGTCAATACCTTGCTGGGATGCTTATCTCAAACAGAGTTTGTGAAGGTTATGCAATATAAATCAGCAAAAGAAATATGGGACAAGATTGTCTTGAGCTACGAAGGAGATGAATAGGTAAAGCGTGCTAAACTTCAAACTCTCAGGATTCAGTATGAGAATCTCAAGATGTATAATGATGAAAGTGTGGCTAACTACTTTCTTCGGGTAGATGAGATTGTTAATTGCATGAAAAATTTAGGTGAAGAAATAAAAGAGGCTATTGTGGTTGAAAAGGTTCTAAGATCATTATCCCCAAAGTTTGAATCTAAAGTATCTGCAATAGAAGAAAAAGAAAATCTACGAATTCTTACTATGTCTCAGCTACATGGAATTCTAACTGCTTATGAAATGAGAAAGGGAGGTCCATCAGATAGAAGAGAAGCTACTTTCAAGGCGTCAGGCAAAGGAGATTATTATGAAGCAAGTCACGTACCAGAAGAAGAAGAAGAAGAATCAAATTTTGTCAGAAATCTTCAAAGGGGTTCTGGAAGGTTCAGAGGGAAGTTACCTTTTAAATGCTTTGCTTGTGGAAGAGTAGGTCATTATGCTGCAAAATGTCCTTATAAGGATAAAGGAAAGGAACCTGCTAGATGGAACAAGAAACAGAGTGCAAATAAGAAAAGCTACTACACTCATGAAGATAGTGATGGTCTATCTAATAGTGATGAAGATGAACAAGGTAATGAATATAAACTGTTAATGGCATTTGAAGATGATGATTATATGGATGCTATAGATGTGGATAACCTTTTTGAAGAAATTACTAGACTCAAGAGATGTATAGAAGAAAAGAATATGATCATTGATACTCTACAATTTCAAAATTGATGAAAAGGAAAAACATTTTGAAAAGTTAGAAGGTGAAATTGTTGCTCTTAGAAAAGAGATTGAGAAAACAAAAGCTATTAATTTTAAGTTTGTCAAAGGATCTGAAACTCTGGATGAGATTATCAATGTACAACGTTCTCCTCTAAACAAGACAGGTCTGGGCTATAATGGAGAAACTTCTCAAGCATCCACTTCAAAAAGTTATCTTGATGCAGCAAAAAGGAGTGAGCAAAAGCACAATGGAGACTATCAGGTAAAGCAAGGACAAATTGCAAACAAAGGCTATCAGGGGCAATCTGTTTTAAGAGTGAACAAAAGCTACAACCAGCCACAGGTAAAGTCTTCTCAATTTGGTTCAAGAATGAATAACAATAGAGATTACAATCACTTGGCCGGTAGATTTGATAACCGCAGAAGTTTCTTCAATGGACAATGTTTTTCTTGTCATAACTTTGGTCACAAAGCAGCTCAATGTGTTGCATATAAGACAATCATGACTAGAGAAGCTCAAAAACAAAGAAGTATGACCGGGATTACAAAAAGGACCTACAACAACTTTTCGGCTCTTGAAAATGAGGTTGAATGTTCTATTTGCAATAACTTTGGTCATGAAGATTCTGAATGCAGGAGCAGGTTTCAGCAGAAAAAGGAACAAGCCTCAAGCACCAAAACATGGAGAATAAAGGAACCACAAACAGAAAGATGTGGGATAGCATTTTATGCAGAGGGACAGGAAAATCTATGGTACATTGACAGTGGATATTCGAAGCATATGACAGGTGATAAAGAAAAACTTGAGTCATATTCTGCTCTAGAAAAAGGAAAGAAAGTCTCTTTTGGAAATGATACCCCTGCAACTATAAAAGGAAAAGGTATTGCTCAGTTAAAAAAAAAGGTCAAGGCTGGAAATGTTTTGTATGTTGATGGATTGAAACATAATCTTCTAAGTGTCAGTCAGATGTGTGATCAAAGAACCGAGGTGATATTCAGATCAAATGGATGTCTTGTTCGTGATCTTGATACAGGTAAAACAGTGATCAAAGGCAAAAGAACTCCAAATAATCTGTACATATTTGAAGATGGACAACAACAATGCTATCTAAGCAAGGATGATGAGCACTGGTTATGGCATCGGAGGTTGGAACATCTAAGCTTTTCACAAATAAGGAAAGCATGCAAATATCAGGTAGTTCACGATCTTCCAGATATCAAAATTCCTGACACACCTTATGCAAATCATGTCAGTTTGGAAAACAAACCAGAACTAACTTTCCAGAGAAGGAAGGATCAGCTAGCATGCCTCTTGAGCTAGTACATACAGATACATGCGGTCCTTTCAGAAAAAGAACACCTCGAGGAGAAGAATACTTGATTATTATTCATTGATGATTTCTCTAGGTTTGTCTGGTTAGGACTTATGAAGCACAAAGATGAAGCATTCGAAAAATTCAAAGCCTTCAAAGCCTTGGCTGAAAATGAATCGGGTCACAAAATTAAGTGCCTCAGATCGGACAGAGGTGGGGAGTTTACCTCAAATGAATTTTTTGATTTCTGTGAAGAACATGGGATAAGAAGAGAATTCTCTACAGCTAGAACTCCTTAGCAAA